>JAYKAV010001875.1:0-80772 GCA_035582835.1 Phoebastria nigripes | reverse complement strand
CCCCTTTCTCTCCCCTCTCTCTCTCCCCTTTCTCTCTTCCTTTCCTCCCCACCCTACTATTGTAGAGGAAATGGTCCCTATTTCAGTAAGAGCATAACTGGGGAAATTAATTCTGCACATGGAATAATGGCTGATCTTGGTCGCTCTGTTTTAAAGATGCAGGCAAGATAGGAAAGCCAGCTAAGGTGTTTAGAGATACGATGCGATTACTATTTCAGAGATTGTAAAGACTCTTGTATTGAAAGAAGGAGAGTTAGATTTGCCTGAAGTATTTAAATTGAAAGTGATACTGGAAACTGATTGTTCCTTTCATGTTGTGGGACAGGATGAAAGGAAGAAAGGATGCTCTCTGAAATAGTAGGCCAGTAAGAAGCAGCAGTGATTCTTGTGTTGGTTTGTGAGGTACTAGTGCTTTTAGAAATAGTGACTGAGAAGAATTGATTAAATATCTCACTCGACATACCGTGAATTAGTAATAAGTCTCCTGGTTTCATAGAAAACTTCTTGTGGTCAGAAAGCTGTTGTCCTGCTTCCACCTGCTTCCAACCCTCACCCCTCAGGTGGGGAGAGCAATTAGCTCTCTAAAAGAGGAAAATTCCTACACTGGAGAGTACCATCAAAATTGAAGTCTCTTCCAACTGAGAGAAAGTCCAAAATGTACTTGCCGTCAGGTGTGCTGGGTGCATTCCCTCTGTTGTGCAGCACTAAAAAACATACCTTCCCATATGCTTAATACTTGCAGCCTTTAAATAAGGGAGTCAATTTAAAAAAAAGAGAAATCTAGTACTGTCATTGCAAATACTTGACCCCTGAGCAGCTTGGTTTCCGGCAGTGGCGTGTGCTGTAGATGATGTGGTGCTCAGTGAAGTTGAGCAATCTGATCTGCATTTGGCAGGACGTTGTGGTGGGACCTCCCATTATTACATGAAGCAGACTAAGTATGCTGGTGCTTAAAATTATTGGAGYGGTGAAGCAGCATAACGAAATCCCTGCATTTTCATTATTTTTATCACTTTCGACAGCATATATTGGGCACACACGTTAGTGTACACTCCCGTTCATTTTTTTAAATGACTGGATAAATAATTAAAAATATCAGCAGAAGCCAAAATGCTTTGTTCAAGCAGCAAATGACAGTGTCCAGTGATGTGAAAATGAATAGAAATTTTGTTTTGTTTGTAATGGCATAATGAAATTGTTGGGGCACTGGAAATACTTTTTGGATTTTTTTTTTTTTTTTTTTTTTTTTCTTTTTTTTTTTTTTTTTTTTTCCCCCCCAATAACCAAAACAAGATTGCAGTGGTATCAGATGTCTGGGTAATACAAATTCATTAACACTTCCTGCTGTCTTGCTCAGAAACAGTGAAAAACAAATGTAACACCTGCTGAGAAATAGCATCTGCTTGGAAATAATCTGATGCAAGTACTTTGTCTAACTTGAGAAACCTGGGAGACTTGGATCTGCAAATGAGACTTTGAGGATTATAACAGTGAAAGAAGAGCAGTCTCATTAAAGACTTCAACAATTGCTTCCCTTGATAAATCTTGATATCAAAGAATATTTAAACTTGGTGTCTTAAGCATTCAGTTACCACTTACAATAATAATATAGTTTGCTTAAAAAAAAAAAAAAGTGTAGACCTGGAATTTCTTAAAAATTCATTAATACATTACAGCACCTCTCTTGCTTTCATTACTGAGAAATGCAACTCTTGAAATAAAAGCGAGAGCATGCTTTTGGAAAAAAACCCTTAAAATATAACTCTCTGCATATTATGCAGAGGCATAAAAAGCCAATATTTGTCTTTCACTAACATAAATCCATCTTTATTGTCATTAAAGAGGAAGAGGCTTTCTATCGTGTTGATTGAGTGCAGACTGGGAGAAGAAGGAATATTAATTTAAACACTCTGTATAATGCATCCTTCAGTTGAACAGCAATGTATGGGACTAACATTGTGCAGTGAGCTCTTCAAATATTAGTTGCTGAAACTTGCTTCTTGATTTCTGTTTCATCCCAGTCCTACGTGCTCGTTATGTTCATCCATGTAACTGTTGTAGCATCTAGAGAGTGTTCTGACCTGCCGCTAGTAACTTCCCTTCTCCTTCCTTTCCAAAAAGTGTGATGTATCTAAAGAAAGAAAATTATCTAATTAATATGTGAAAATGAATCTCCTCTACTCCAAGGTTTTCTAATTTCAAAAAAAACCCATGGCAAGTTGAAATAAAAGTTTTGCTGTTTATATATGGTAATAGCAAAACTTCAGTGGTTGAGTTCTTTAAATTGAAGTTTGTAAAGATTTGTATAAACTCTTTTCATTCACTCTTTTTATAAAAGCTATTAAAGACTATGAGACTGCTCAAGCCAATAGTGAAAATGACCAGCAGATTCGGGAGGGGCTAGAACGTGCCCAGAGAATGCTGAAGCAATCACAGAAGAGGGATTACTATAAAATCTTAGGAGTAAAAAGGTGAGATATTAATATCTGAGATGATGATGTGAAAGTTGGTTATTAAACCAGTACATCTAGGGCTGATGACTTGAATTCTGCTGAGTGTTAGGTTTTTTTCCTGTATCTTGCTACCTTTACTTTCCTACTGTACTAGTTTAGCAGTGTTCAGCTTTTAAGTWGCATTTGTTTACAATTGCTTTAGAAAGAATGAAAAAACAACATTGGGAAGGAAGGAAATAAATCCCTTGGCAAGAAATTCTTAGTATAGGTGATCAAGAGTCAGGTGAATGAATTGGGGAAGAAATGAAGACTAGAAAGAATTACTGAAAGCAACAAAAAATAAAATTGTGGCAGATAGTATGATAGATTGGAAGAGTTTGAAAGGACTAATTGAAAGGTATCTAAAATACTTCTGCCACTAACCTTGAGAAACTAATGACTTCTCTTTCTAATGAGGAGCAAAGAAATGTCCAATTCTGAACTACTATTGGTCATCCTTCCAATTGTGAACTAATTCGATCTCTACTTTTTGTGCTTTTTGTTACTCACCTGATTGTAAATTCTTCAGACTGGAAACTATATTCTGCATAGTAGCTGGCAGTAGCATCTTTCCAAAGAAAGTAAGTGGGTGGTGAAGGAAAGAGTGAGTAATCTTTGTTTAAAGTTGCAACCTGCTTCCTCTATTTTTTGTGTAAAGAATCTGCAGTGCCACCTGCAGAAGGTTAACTAACTCATAATTTTCCTGATGCCCTTAATTACTGTCTCAGTGTTTAAAATAAACCTGTAGATTCACTAGTGTGGCATATGAACAATTAGAAAATTAAGTTATCTGTAACTTTATGCATCTAGAAGTGCTCGAAAGCAAGAAATCATAAAAGCTTACAGAAAGCTGGCATCCCAGTGGCATCCTGATAACTTCCAGAGTGAGGAAGAAAAGAAGAAAGCAGAGAAAAAATTCATTGATATAGCAGCTGCTAAAGAAGTCCTCACTGACCCAGGTAATGATTGTTCTTATGCAGTGACTTCATTTTTTTTTTTAATTACTTTTTTACAGTAATGTAAAAATGCAGCAAGTGTAAGTCATAACAAGCATTACAGCTTCCCTTTTTCCCTTTCTTCCCTTATCCATCTTGAGAAAGCAATGCACTAATACTTGCATCCAATCTGTTGCATGAAGTCAGATGTAAACCTGGAATTATTTATTATGTTTCAGTGACTTTTGTTTAAAGTAAAATAAAAATTATTATTTCAAAGGTCTCTTTTAGGATATCATCTTGCAGAGATTTCCAGGATTGATTAACTTTGGAGATGCTTACTTTAAGGATGTGGGTGTCTCCTTCTACCTAAAGTTTGTTGCAAACTACATTTAGATTGTAACAGCACCTAAAGTACTCCAGAGAAGCCCTCAAAATTGGCCCTTGTGTGTATCAAAGCCTAGATGCATTGTGCAAACAGATGCTGCAAACAGAGCATTTCCCTGAGGGCAGGGGACTGAGTTCTTGGTTCCTGTCGGCCTGAGGGAGAGGATGCCCTCGCTGCTGGTCTATGGCCAGGCTCCTGGGGCCAGCCCAGTCCCTAGGAGCAAGAAGACCTGCAGGTCTGGCTGTCTGCTGGTCAGCTCTGGAGGAGGGGGAATAAAGTGAAGAATGTGGTCACTCTCCTGGGAGACCCTGTGGTGTGGTGACTAGGACATCTGATGTCTGTCCCACCAAGAGATGAACAGAAGGGGTTGGACCATTTAGTCTCAAGAATTTAATAAAAAACGGGGTGGTGGTGTGCTTATCTCACCTCCTTTTAAAAAAAAAGGGGGGGGGGGGCAAACAAACCAACTCCCAAAAAAACAACAACAAAAAAACAACCAAAAAAAAACCCTCAACCAGAGCAATCTGTTAAGTTCTTGTCTTTAAACTGTTCCTGTATGGTCACTGGAAAGAGAGAAGCACGTAAAAGATGTAGCTATCAGAGGCTCTCATTTTTATCTTCAACTGTTCAGGATCGTCTAAGTGATGATTAGGCAGATGGGCTCAGACTTTCTTGGGAGGAGGAGGCGTCTGAGAGTGATGAACTGCATTACAAGCACTTCTGGTCAGAAAACCTTTTTCTGTGTTAATGTGGTCTTTGTTCATAATTATGAACACAAATTAGGAGATGTATATACTGGAAGCGTTTGAGATGCTGTTTGCTCTTTCAACATCTCCAGGACATATTCATCTACTTTCTCCTTGACACTGTTTCTTATGTCATGTTTACCATTCCTGTCAAACCAACTGGGCAAGAAAAGTAACACCGGTCGTATTTGGCTTTTGTAATGCCATCTGTATTGCTTTCCATCTCTTCTTACTGCAATGACATTCTCTCCTTTCATCCAGATATTTTTTCCAGGTCACTTTCTGGCTCTAGTGACCGTGTTGGTTATGTAAAGAAAAACTATAAAGCCTGTGGACCTCTGAATCTCTGAGCTTTGATTTGCAAGCTTATTATCATAGGGCTCTGGTGTACTTTGAGGCTATCTTCCACATTCCTCCCCCAGCCAGTCTCATGATTCCCACGTAACTCACTCCTTTGCTTCCCTTCTCTGCCTTGATAAAATGTGTGTCCTGAAAAAGTGCTGGGTGATCAAAAACCTTGTGGCGCTTGCAGGCTGCTTGAAAGTTATATGCGGGTGTAAATAACAGAGTAGTGGTGTAGCCCGTGACTTGTCTGTAGGTCTTGGGGAAGGCTTTCAACTTTGTCCCCGCTGGACAAAACTACTTAAAGAACATGCTTTCTGCCTCCAAACTGCTGTCCCCTAGACAGCTCTCTGCCTGAATGGTATGTGGAGAAGATTGAAAACGTTTGGGGCTCTGCATGCTGACTTTTGTGTGGTTGCTGAATGATCAATATTGGAATTTACTGGTTGTGAAGACTTGGCAGGATACAGCATGGTCTGTCCTCGGACCATCCCGAGTGAGCGCAGCTATGAGAGAATAGGTCCGATAAACTCATCAAGGACAAAATATCCCAATTATTTGTGGGACACAGTTGGTCAAAGTGCAACTGCTGTCCCTGTTGGACAGCCAGGTACTGTCTTGCCTTGTTTTAAACTAAATGACTTGTTTGAAGTTTTTCGTACAGTGTTTTCACAGAGTTAGTCTCTTCTCTGCCAGTCGGACAGCTTTGAAAAACTCAGTAATTAGGTTCTACAGATGCTGCCAATACAAGTGGTAATTGCAGCTCTCTGGCCTCGGGGGGGTCTGAATTGGTGTTACTGCACTAACTACTGTGCCATGATTCCACTTTGGTTTTGTTTTCCCCCAGAAATGAGGCGGAAGTTTGATGCGGGAGAGGACCCACTGGATGCGGAGAGTCAGCAGGGTGGGGGCAACCCTTTCCACAGGAACTGGAACACGTGGCAAGGATTCAACCCCTTTGGTTCTGGAGGAGGACCATTTACATTCAAATTTCACTTCAGTTAGAGCCAAGACTGTTTCTGGTGGCTGCTGCTGTTTTTTACTTACTTAGTTGAAAAATAAAAAGTCTCTCAGTTCAAGACCCAAAATCTTAATTTCTAATGTTGTCCTTAACGCAGAGTCTTACTGCGCTAGAAGAAAGCTCCTTCTTTCTTTTAGCATTCAGAGGGTTTGCTTTGTGGTGAACTTGACAAGCTCGTACTGGTTGGGGGGTGTTGTCACTGCCTATGTATTTGTTGTGGATATGCAGGACATGTTTATTCCTATGGATGGAAAAAACAGTAAGAGGCTACTTAGGACAACACTTAAACATAAATTTAGGACTCAAGTATATGCTTAAAGGTAAAAATGCATGTAAATATTTTTCTGAATCGGGGCCTAATAAACCTGGAAAGGATAGTTACAATAGTCTCTACATTAACAAATCGTTAGTCATTGTGCTCAGCAGAATGATCCATCTCTCAGTATTCTTAAAAGGAAACCCTAGTGACAACCTGCTGTATTACTGTTGGCAGTGCCATAGGCAGGGTGAAGAGGCTGCGTACTGAATGAGTCTGAACAATCGCTCTGAAAGAAGATCGCTTGTAAGTAATTGTATTTGAAAATGTCTGCTCACTTTATTCATTAACCTGAAATGAATTGGGATGATTTCCTTGGTGGTAATTGTCAAATATGAAAGTAAAAAAAATATACCTGATGTTTTTCGAAAGACTTTTTCTGAATGTGATTTGGGATGTTTAGGTATCATTTTTGAGTAGTTTGCACTTCAACAAAATATCTGCTTGAGATTTGAGCAAAAAATTTGATGTGACATTTCCCCGACTATGCAGCAATTTGTTATTTCTCTGTACATAAACTCAGGACCGATACAGGTTGTGAGGTGAGTGTACTGCGGACTGTAGGAATACGCTATTAACTCTAGCCTTACCCCGTAATACGACTTCATTTCTGCTGGGGGTTGCAACAGTGAGTTAATACTATGTGAAATCATTTGAAGTGCTTTTATGTTTTGTTAACAGCCACAGTACTGCAAAAACAACTGCCTGTGTGCAAAAAGGGGGACTAACTTTCCATTAGCCAAAAGCCTGGTTTATTTTTTCTATATGCGCGTAGCTAAAATTGGTTTGGTGTATTGATTGAACTGTGTGAATGCAATGTGAGGTATTACCAAGACTGTAGCTGCTGTGAGTGAATAGTCTTCTCATTCTGTAACTGAATACGTCGTAATTACTGATGAGTTTCAGCAGCAGCCATTTTCTTAGAATGCAAGAATTACAGTTCATCAGTGTTTTCTTGATTGGATTTTAACTGGAAAACAATAATCAGTTGATAGGAATCGTCTCTCACTTCAACTCATGGCATTTGAAAAGCATAGGCAGTGTCAGTAAAACAAATGAAATCAGCAAATAAGGCCTTCAATCTGAAAGTGGGTTTTTTATTACTGTAAGTGGAGTTGCTGTTGAAGCATAACCCTTGTCTCCTGCCTCAAGTACTTTACAAACATAATTGTGAGGCCATGTGGCTTCATAAAATGTTTTTCAACAGCAATTTAAAGGTCAGTGTTTGTTGAGCAGAAACTTATCTTCAAGCTGAAGAGTGTAYGTGGTGATTTCTAAGAGTTTATGGTACAGAAACACCCCAGCAGCCTGTTGAACTCCAGTGTCAGATATTTTCCAAGTTGAATGACTTCTAGAAGTTCGTCTTCTGCTTTTGACCCGTCTGAAAGCTTTTTGCTTAAACTCCGTAGAAGATGAACAGGACACTGTTCACGCCGTTCTAGGCTAGCATGGTTCTCATAGGGCCTCTAGGGCTCAGACATAGGAACTTGCTGCACAATAAATAACCCGTTACCCTGTGGTATCAGCCAACGCAGACAGCTCTCTGCGCACGTGCTTTTTGCTCACAGTAAGTAAAAGATTGGTAGGTAGCTTTCACGTACAATGGCCTTTCTTGGCTGTCATCAGCCCTCTGTCCCTGAGGGGCGAGCTAGACCCAACCGCACGTGCTGCGGGGTGGGTGGCTGCTGTATGGTTTGCCGGTTGTATGCGTTCGTGTGTGAGCCATCGCTCTGTATAAACACTTTTATATTGCCTTGTTCACTACAGAAGGGGCTGTTTTTAAATTAATATTGAGTGACCCGTGTAAGCAATATGCCACATTTTGTACATATGGGAGTGTTGTTCAGTTTCAAGAAGTCACAATAAATACCAGACAGCTATGTTTGTGTGCCAGGGAAGTGCTAGAGATGATACATCTTCTTTTAAAGGACTACCCTTGTTCAGCTTTTTTGTTCTCGTGTCTCTCCCTTCTCTCTTTTAAAAGCTGCGGCTGAGAAAATTGTTTCCTGGTTTTTAATTTTTTTTGGTTTTTGCTTTGTTTTTTGTTTTGTTTTTTTTTGCTTGGTGGTTTTTTTTTTTGTTTTTTTGTTGTTGTTTTTTTTTAAGGGAAGGAATAAGATAGTCCCTCATAAGTAAATTATTCATACAAGGCACTGATGTTAGAGCAGTGCGTATTTGTTTCCCTGAGGCAATGGACAGTTCTGCTGTACGCTGGAAGCAGTCAGGAACAAAAAGGATTATGGTTATTTTGAGAATGAATGGGAAAGGGAAAATTGCATATTAAGGAAGAAAAAAGGCTTGAATGTAGTCAGTAGAAGGGAGATGATTAATGCGTGAATGCTGTTCAGATTCCTTCTGTGGAAGACAGTGTCTTGAAAACAAAAACAAAAAATGACAATGGAGAACAAGGCTTTCCGATACTAAGCAGCTGCCGATTACAAGAAGTGTTATCACTCCAGTGCTGTTTTTAAGGGAGCAGATGCTGGCTTTTAGCTCGAAGGTACTTCTGAAAATACAGAAAGACAAAGTTGTGTTAAAAAGAAAGCGTTTACGTTTCAAGGCTCTCCAGATACGGTGATGCATTTCCTGATGTGACTTTAGCAAATGAAGCGCTGGTAACACACTGAGTGTTAATGGTGTGCAAGTGATGTACAAGGAAGCTGAATTCGCCTTTTTATTTATTAGTGGGTGTCTGTAGTGCAATAATGTTCAATAACTGAACATTGAAATAAATGTCTTGCTAGTTTGTAAACCCGGAGATGTGCATGAAGCATCGTTACAATAATTGGCCTATATGTAGATGCAAACTTTCTCTGTTGAATTCTTTCTCTCCGTTTTAATAAACTAGTTTGCAACCTGTTTTAAAATGAAGGGGGGGGAGCGTATTTTACTTGATACGTGCTTAATACTGATGTATTAATAAATCAGTATTAAAACAGATTCAAAGTGAATTATAAACTTATGAGCTCAAACTTGTGACATATGCAGAAAATGTGTCAGCTTAAACTTTTTAAAAAAAAATAAAGCTTGTTATTGTTTCAGTTTTCAGACCAGTGTTTGGAATAAGAATTATTATTCTGTTTAGGGCTGTGATTTGTAGGAGCTTTGCTGGAAACTAGCCAGTATAGCATAGCAGGTTAGTTGTATTTAAAAGTGCCTTATTGTAAGGTATTGTTTGTTTGCTCTGTAATACACACTTTTATCCATAAAATAATAAAAAAAAAAATGGGAGAATAATTTTTTTTTTTGCCCTCAGCAAATCTCAAAGTAGCAGTTTTATGTTTTAAGAAGGATAAGTAAAGCTAGCCAGAGATTTATCAAATGTTTCAAATTATAAAATGTCTTTATATAAAATCATAAATCTAAAAAGCAAGAAYGTTTTTTTCTAGAACTGTGGGAATTATTTTATGGTATTTTTCACAATAAAGATATTTATGATGACAAGAAAGCACTGCAGTGTATTTGTCTGCCCTTCTTTCCTCATCCTGCTGGCCAAGTTTGAAGTTAGAGCTGTGCAGAAATGCAGTATAAGGCTGCCAAAACGCTGGCTTGGGGGCAAAACTAAAATTTCTTAAGCAGCTAGTGCAAAAGTTGTCAAGCTTTAACAAGTAAGGTAGTGAAGCAGCGTTTGGATACTTCACACTTGGGTTTCAAAACTTAGTTTTCCTCCTGTTAGGCTAGTTCCTGCCTGTGGGTGCARCCCTCTTTCCTTGTAGCTGAGCAGGTAGCAGGAGTGCAGCGATGTGTTGGGTTGAAGGTAGAGGACAAGGCTTGACAAGCTGTTCCGGAGCGGCACCTGGCTGTGTTCTGGGGGGCTGGGGGCAGAATCAAATCATGGCCAGTCTTTCTGGATAGCAGCCTGTCTCAGGAAAGCCTCTGGCCCCTCGGTTGCTGGTGACACGAGAGGAGAGGAGGAATCCCCTCTCTCCTGAGGCTGGAACTTACGGCCAGCCAGCAACTYGGGGGAGAGAAGGTGGGTGGTTGAGGGCATGTGGGATGTGCAAGATGAGCGTGTACTCTCAAGTGTGATTTCTAGGCAATGATGAAAACTACTTCTGAAGACAGTACACTGATTTTTTTGTTTATTATTTTATTTATTCTTAATCCAGTAAATGTCCCAATGGGGCTGACAAAAGTACCAGAACTTGGAAGGCAGGTGAGAAGTTGTTGARCCTGCAGGAGTTATGCCGCAGCTTTTTCAGCTGGCCTTGAAGTCTAGCTGAAGAGAACAAGAGGCAGTCCCATGCTGCAGAGGTGGAGTCTGTAGGAGTCTGGAGCAAAAACTGCATCATGGGCCTCTGAGCAGACTGTGCCCTCAAAGTACTCCAGTGGAGCTTGAACTCCATCGGTGACTTCACCGAAGAAAGCATCATCAATTCATACACAATGCCATAACGCAGCCACCGAGGGCTCAGTCCAGTCACCGATAACAACCCCTGCACAGCAACATGAGAAATGGAGTCATACCCATGGCGTCTATAAAGATGACAATCCTACCTGAAGTCATCCAGAGCATGTATACATGCCTGAATGACAATGTGAATAAGTAAGCGAGCTCCTTATCAGTCATCAAAACGTGCATGTTATTTTCTTAACAGTTTCTAAAGGAAGAGGTTAATTTTTAGGAGTTCCTGGTCGGAAGCAATTTATTGTACACATTGGCTTGTGTGTGTAGACAGTGGTGAAGGGCATGGATGCATACACAGCTGGTGAGAGGGAAGGTCTCCGAGTTTAAAATTCCATGGCTTGCAGCTGCCAACTGTGTGAAAGTGAACACAGATGACAAGGTGAGATGAGATGTTTGGGGGGTGGTTGGAAGCAAGGGCTTCTTTAAGAGGCCAGGTTTTATGTGGGATTCCTTAGTGTGGTTTCCCAGTGTGTCTTTGGAAACCTGTGGCCCACCTGTCAGGTACAAGCATATCAGACTTTCTTGACCTCAAAAAAGCAAAACAGTAAGAGATGCATTATGGTCTAGGAGAGATTCCTGAAATCTCAACTCTGTGAGGATTGGGGAAGGAGTTGCAGCAGGAGTGCGGGGCTGGTTTTTGGGTGGTTGTGTGGTTGGTGGTGGTTGTTTTTTTTCTTCAGGCTCATAGCTGCAAGCAGAGTATCCACCTAAGGAGAGGAGGGACACACAGTGTGCAGAGACAGGAGAAGCTACAGGTGGAGTCACAGCTGAGCAGCTGTTTGTCAGGGCTTACAGTGTTGCCAAGTTCTGGCAGTTTTCAGAACAGGAGAGAGTGGCGTTTCTCTTGCATCATCTTCCTAAACGTGAAGAATTTTTCTATGGGCGAAACATATTTCCCTACTGTTGTAACTGCAAGACTCACTGTGCTTTAGAGAATGCCAGATGCTTGCTATAGGATAGCTCATGTTAAGGGTGGTAAAGAATTGAAAACATGGTGTTATTACACACAGCATGTTGATATGAGAGGTAAGTCATAGTAGAATGGCAGTGTGCCTCATGCATTTGAATGAGGAGCTAAAACTACAGGCCCTGACAAACAGTGCTGCTAAAAGGTGTTACATACATACGGACAAAGAGAACGTTTACATTTCAGAGAAGACACATTACATTAAAGGAGGAGTAAGTCAATGTGACCATGTGTCATCAGTCTGTTAAACACCTGGAAGTGGAAGTTAAAAGCAGAGTCARTATGACAAGTCAACTGAAAGCAACCATGTTTGAAAGCTGGCTTCTCAGAACTGAACTTGTGGAAAAAAAAAATGACCCTGCTGAAAGTGCCTTTGCTCTTAGGCCCTTAAGGGAGAAGTTTTGGTTGCTTCTTTTTCACCTGCACCATTCTGTGCTGAAAGGAAAGGATCTGCAAGCAAAGACAGTCTCTTTTCAAGTCCAACACCAGCTCAGGATGCAGTCTGTACTATCAGAGTGTCTACTGTGACCCTTTCACAAGGTGCAAATCTGGCTACTCGCTGTGCTGGGCAATGTCTATGTACTCCATCGCATTGTGCGATGCTGGGAAACTCTGACCTTAGGGTACGGTATCCTTGGAGATAAAGCACCTCAAAGGTATAGAGAGACCAAGCACTTTCACCTGCAATTTTATATACATTCATCTGTATAGAACCATTACGTCTTGCAAAGGAAGAAAAAAATACCTGATAATAAAAGGTCAGCCACCATGTAACTAATTACACAAGGTAATTAGTGTCTTTTTCGTGGATGTCTTTAGGTTAAAAAAAAAAAAAAAAAAGGTGAGTGCAGCATTGATTGAGTCTCTTTTTAAGCCATGAATATAAATAAATTTCTATGTTTAGCAAAAGGCACTTTAAAAACAATCTATGCCTCTGTATCTTACAGTTGTCAGAGCTCAAAATCTGCTCCAGAGTGACACACTGATGACTGGAGAAAGCTAGTTATGTGACATCCTTTTCAAGATTTCTGGCAATGTGTGATGAGAAGCTGCCAGAAGGCTTCACTCAAAAGCACGCAGATTCAAAGGTAAAAGAACCAAGATCTCCAGCAGCAGAGAGAGATTTAGGTTCAGCAATACTGATTGTGGCTATAACTGTGTGACTCCTGCCTTCGGGAGAGGAATTCACAAACCAAATTGAGACTTTCAACGTGCAGTTGGCTGAGAAGTGTCAGAAGGAGCTGCTGGGACATGCATCTGACATTCAGAATGAAATGTGATGTCTTGAGACTGTCCTCTTAGATGATGGCCTCACTCTGAGCACACCCTCTCGGGCAGTGGGAGATGTGAGGTCCTTAATCCCTCTGCTTCACAGGCATTTGTATCCATCCATCTCAAGAGAGCATCTGAATGAGGCTCAGCAGAAGATGTGGGCAAAAAAGTGAAAGTCACCAAATCAGTGCAAAAGTGTAAGCAAAGGGAGTAGCTTTGAGTTTCCTGTCCCCTGAAGAAGCCCTTTGGTGAGAGGAGCCAGGCACAGGCTCSCCCCTGCTGCAGGGCCCCTTTCATCAGTCTGCATTACCTGTTGTTACCTGAGCCAATGGTCAGGTGTGTCAGGAGCCGAGACCAGAGTTCAAGGTGGTGTACAAGGAGCATTTCCCTCAACAAAAGAGTCAATATGTCACTCAAGGTAGCTGCTAAAAATAGATACTAGAGAAAACAATGCATGCTGGATGGCAGCCCCCSTCATGCTGGGAAATAAGTTATCCCTTACATGGCACTATGTGATGTACTAGAGACATAATGCTGGATTAAACCAATTAAGGATTTGATCTAATATAATAAAAGATACTGTTAGCCTGCCAACAAATGTTTCAGGACTTCCACTCAAATTTTCATGTGTGTGTTTAAATCCAGACTTTAAACAAAGGAATAAATCATAACAACAAAGCATACGCAGGGAAGAAGAAACCATCTATCTAGCTTGAAAAGGTAAAGTCTCAGTGTGAAGGCAAGTGCTTGATTTAGGAGAAATGTTAAAAGGAACCCTACTGAGAAGTATTTTTTTTCAATACTAAAGCTTTGGCTCGTCAACAATACTGCACTAATGTCTAGTTTGTTCATTTTCAGTTACTCTTCTTAATATCAACTAGTAAGTTTAAGACCTAGAAAAGACACTGTAACAGTAATCTAAGTTGTATAAACTCTTCCCTTGAACAGTTCAAATATTACTTTGCTTATTCACTGATTTGAACCAGGTTTCAGTAACACTCCCATAATCCAGGATGGTTTTTCTTCCCTTTCAGAGGTCAGAGCACACAGACTGGAAACTAGAAATAAGCGCTCTCTGCCTCTCTCAGCAGATTCCTAGTTTTGACCATTGCTGTTGCTTCCCAGCACAAACACTTTCTTCAGATTAAAGACATGTGAGAACTTGCTGCAATTTTTTTTACCTTGGATCTATTAACCAAGCATTTAACAGTTATCGTATAATACAAAATAGGAGAATAGAGGATAATTATTTTTTCTCCAGTGTACAACATTTTGTACAACATATATAATCCATTGCTTTAGTATTAAATATATGCTAATGAACCAAATAAACCATTTAATATGCTAATGAATCAAAGTGCTGCTTTAAAGATATCTTTGAAAAGTAGTTAATGTATTTGCTGGACCTCTTCATTTTATAAACCAACACATCATTTCAAAAAAGAGCTTTCCTTCAAAATATTGTTAAGCAGGAAGAAGAAAGGCTGTAAAACATTTTTTACAAATATATACAACACTGTAGAAAATGGCATGAAACCTTTTAAATCTTCAAAATATCTCCAGCAAATTACATTTCTAAGAAGTTATCTTCTAATCATTTAAGTAATCTCAAGGAAATAGTATTTAAAGAGGTATTTTTTGTAAAGCCTGTAGAAGTAATCCAGTTTTAAAAAGAACAGGATGCTACAGATAAAATGAACAAGAAATCAGTGCATAAATTCTCCACATTTATACTGCATAACAGAAATTTCCTGCACAGATAATTGTAATTAAAGAGAACTAAGGTTTCTTAGAGAACCTTTAACTTCTGGCTTAAAAACAAGGTTTCCAATGTATGCTTCAAGCATGATATTCCAAGACAGGTCAATGTGAAATGCTGCTGGAGAGTAGAGCATCAGGATGGAAGTATAAGATTCAAGAAAAACAAAGAGAAAAGCAGCAAGCAGTTGACTAATCATTTTTTTTTCTCTGATACGGAGTATCAGTTGTTTCCTTGTTACACATTGAATTTATAGCAGATGTATATGCACCATTACTAAGTCAGGCAAGTGTGAGTCCATCTATATGGTATAAAAATACCAACTTAAAAAGTTCTGTGTTCAAATATGTTCGACTTGCTGCCTGATCTCCTGAAGTAATTATGGTCAAGAACAAGCGTATCAAAACCAATATTGCAGTGAAATGGGATGGCTCAAGAGAACGGACATTAGTATTAACTGATTATTGCTGTTGGGTTACACAGGAAATACTTCACTGGGTACTTCATACAAAGAAAATGCCCACAACAGCCCTTTTCAAATCCATATGTGACATGTTAAAACTGTTCAAAATGCATAAAGGTAATTCAACAATAAATATATGTAAACATGTAAAAACATTTTGCATGTCTCACAGTACTAAGACTTGAAAAATGTCAGCAAAGCATGATTTTAAATACTTCCTCTTACAGTGAGAAATTTTAAATAACCAACACCTGAGGACAGTGACAGTACATACAAAATATGCTTCATTTTTCTTATTATTTATTCAATTATTTGCTGGTATGGAAATATTATGCAACTCAAAATGGATTCACCCACTTAGTGCAAATTACCTTATCTTTTATAATTACAAGCGTTTAGACTGAAAGCCTGCATTAAGCTATTCTTACAAGAACTTGTGGTCATATCCAATCTATTTTGAAACCAGCACAGCCTAAGCAACAGAGTATGTATTTAAGGCACTAGATTTCAGTTTAATAAAAGATTTCCTACCTTCATATATGTGTATTGCAAGAACTTTTCACTGCCAATTTTTGTGGGATCAAATTATCAGTAGCCCATTAGAGCAATACTTTTGTGAGTACATATTTAGAAAATTACAGGAGACACCACTGATATAGTCAAAATTACTCAAGTATTTTATTATTTTATTTTAAATTCTAAACAGAATTACGTTAAGCAAAACTGAGTGGAAACAGCTTTCAGGTACTGACCTTCTGATACAATGTATGCTGGTTGGAAAATTATCTTAACCAAAAAACATAATGGAATTCTACGACATACTATTTAAGTGACCAAAAGGAGCCTAAGAATCAAAAATGATTCTTTTAAATTAGTAAGACTGCAACAATCCTGCATAATCAATGAGAAATGACACTCCTTGCTTTAGTAAGCTTCAAAGTTGACTTAGATTTGTGTGGTCTAAATTACACAAGCTATTTTTTTATGTTGTATCTTTGCTATAGTGAGATTTTTTCTTGTGACCACAGCATTTCTCCAGGGACAGAACTATGGACGTATAACCAAAATCCTTTATATTTAAATACAYTAGCTTAATGCGTGTAATATGCACAAAACACTTTTCATGTACATATTGAATGTGTGTGTCCTCCTCCAGGCTGACACATATCTTTGAAGAGTTGAACAAACACATTGTTCTTTATATTCTAAAATCCTCTGGGCAAACTGTCTTTTAGAGAAGGAAAAGATAAACCAAAGGAATTAGGAAAGCTACTCCACACCGGTTAAAAAAAAAAGAAAAAAAAAATCAAGTACCTGTGGATTTCTCTCTTCTGTTTTTGTATTTCATTTAAAACCTTTTAAATTAACACTATAAGTTATAAAATATTTGACTTCACATTAAAGAATGTTACAAATAGTGCCAGTGTGACAGTCGTAACTTCCATTCAGTCTTTTGCAGAAGACTATTGGGCTGTCACCATCGCTGTTTACAGGCCGTGCTAAAGTTCATCGTGCTTAAGACCTGTAACCAAAGGAAAACAAACAAACAAACAAAAAACAATTATATAAAGACTTTATGACTAGTTTTGTAAAATGAGGAGAAAGCCCCTTACTTTCTATTTACTGCTAGTCAGTTCAGCAACATGAACTTCATTTTTAGAGCCTCGCTAAAAGTTGACCATAAGCTTTCACAAAGGATAAAAACTACTGAGAATTCTTTATAATGAAAAGTGAATTTGTTCCTGACTCAGGTCTTTTAAATATTTATCTGCTAAGTTTTTTCTTCAACCTTGAGAGCTGAGATCATCTTTTTTTGTTTCACATTACTCCAAGAAGTCAAGACTTACTGGAAGTTGAATACGAGCGGGTTTTTTTCTCATGCTATTTAACTAACTCAGTTTAAAACAATTTTAGTAAAAAATTAAACCAAAACCTATTTGTAAACTAAAACACCATTTATATTGTCATTTCTTTTTTTTCCCCTAGGTACACTATATATTACCAAGCATAGCACTGTAGTACAGTTACTATGAAAGCTATCCTGCTGTAAGATCATGTTTTCCATTCTTTCTAACTTKGCCAATCTTTAATAGTAATTGTTTACATGTCAGGTGTCTGCTACATCAAATTTATTTTAGTGTCTTCTGACACCATGAGTTAGGAACAATACACCTGTTTGTCCATGACAGCATTCTGTTCATTTCTAATTTGGGAAGTTGTAGCGTTCCCATCTGTTGCAGCAAAGATTTAGAATCACAGAATCATAGAATAGTTTGGATTGGAAGGGACCTTTAAAGGTCGTCTAGTCCAACACCCCTGCCGTGGGCAGGGACGTCTTCAACTAGATCAGGTTGCTCAGAGCCCCGTCCAACCTGACCTTGAATGTTTCCAGGGATGGGGCATCTACCACCTCTCTGGGCAACCTGTGCCAGTGTTTCACCACCCTCAGTGTAAAAAATTTCTTCCTTATAGCTAGTCTGAACCTACCCTCTTTTAGTTTAAAACCATTCCCCCTTGTCCTGTCGCAACAGGCCCTGCTAAAAAGTTTGTCCCCATCTTTCTTATAAGCCCCCTTTAAGCACTGAAAGGCTGCAATAAGGTCTTCCTGGAGCCTTCTCTTCTCCAGGCTGAATAACCCCAACTCTCTCAGCCTTTCTTCAAAGAGGAGGTGTTCCATCCCCCTGATCACTTTTGTGGCCCTCCTCTGGACCCACTCCAACAGGTCCGTGTCTTTCTTGTGCTGAGGACTCCAGAGCTGGACGTAGTACTCCAGGTGGGGTCTCAGAGCAGAGGGKCAGAATCACCTCCCTCGACCTGCTGGCCACGCTTCTTTGGATGCAGCCCAGGATACGTTTGGCCTTCTGGGCTGCGAGCGCACATTGTCAGCTCATGTCCAGCTTTTCATCCACCAGTACCCCCAAGTCCTTCTYGGCAGGGCTGCTCTCAATCCCTTCAACCCCCAGCCTGTATTGATTCCAGGGGTTGCCCCAATCCAGGTGCAGGACCTTGCACTTGGCCTTGTTGAACTTCATGAGGTTCACAYGGGCCCACTTCTCCAGCTTGTCCAGATCCCTCTGGATGGCATCCCGTCCCTCAGGTGTGTTGACTGCACCACTCCGCTTGGTGTCATCTGCAAACTTGCTGAGGGTGCACTCGATCCCACTGTCTATGTCATTGATGAAGATATTAAACAGTACTGGTCCCAATAAGGACCCCTGCGGGACACTACTCATCACTGACCTCCATCTGGACACTGAGCCATTGACCACTACCCTCTGGATGAGACCAGTCAACCAATTCCTCACCCACCAGACAGTCCACCCATCAAATCCATACCTCTCCAGTTTAGAGAGAAGGATGTAGTGGGGGACCGTGTCAAAGCCCTTACAGAGGTCCAGATAGACGACATATGYAGCCCTTCCCTTGTCCACTGATGTAGTCACTCCATCCTAAAAGGCCACTAAGTTAGTCAGGCAGGACTTGCCCTTGGTGAAGCCATGCTGGCTGTCTCGAATCACCTCCCTGTCCTCCATGTGCTTCAGCATAGCTTCTAGGAGGATCTGTTCCATGATCTTCCTCAGGCACAGAGGTGAGACTTTCTAGCCTGTAGTTCCCTGGGTCTTTTTTTTTTCCCTTTTCAAAATGGGGGTTATGTTTCCCCTTTTCCARTCAGTGGGAACTTCACCGGACTGCCACAACTTCTCAAATATGATGGATAGTGGCTTAGCAACTTCATCTGCCAGTTCCCTCAGGACCTGCGGATGGATCTCATTGGGTCCCATGGACTTGTGCACCTTCAGGCTCCTTAGATGGCCTCGAACCTGATCTTCTCCTACAGCGGGTGGTTCTTCATTCTCCCAGTCCCTGCCTTTGCCTTCTGTGACTTGGGTGGTGAGGCTCGAGCACTTGCTGGTGAAGACTGAGGCAAAAAAGTTGTCAAGTACCTCAGCCTTCTTCGCATCCCAGGTAACCAGGTCTCCTGTTTCCCTCTGGAGAGGGCCCACATTTTCCCTAGTCTTCCTTTTATCACCAACGTACCTGTAGAAGCTTTTCTTGTTGCCCTTGATGTCCCTGGCCAGATTTAATTCTATCAAGGCTTTAGCTTTCCTAACCTGATCCCTGGCTGCTTGGACAATTTCTGGACAATTTCTCCGTATTCCTCCCAGGCTACCTGTCCTTGCTTCCACCCTCTGTAGGCTTCCTTGTTGTGTTTGAGCGTGTCCAGGAGCTCCTTGTTCATCCATGCAGGCCTCCTGGTGTTTTTGCCTGACTTCCTCTTTGTTGGGATGCRTGGCTCCTGAGCTTGGAGGAGGTGATCCTTGAATATTAACCAGCTTTCTTGGGCCCCTCTTCCCTCCAGGGCTTTATCCCATGGTACTCTACCAAGCAGATCCCTGAAGAGGCCAAAGTCTGCTCTCCTGAAGTCCAGGGTAGTGAGCTTGCTGCATGCCCTCCTCGATGCCCTAAGGATCTTGAACTCCACCTTTTCATTGTCACTGCAGCCAAGGTTGCCCTTGAGCTCCACACTCCCCACCAGCCCCTCCTTGTTGGTGAGAACAAGGTCCAGCATAGCACCTCTCCTCGTTGTGCTCCTCTACCACTTGGAGAAGGAAGTTATCATCAACACATTCCAGAAACCTCCCAGATTGCTTATGCCCTGCCGTATTGTCCCTCCAACAGATATCAGGGTGGTTGAAGTCCCCCATGAGGACCAGGGCTTGTGAACGTGAGGCTGAACTGGTGCAAATAAGCCTGTTGCTGTCCCTGTGAAACACTGCCCAAACTTGGCCATGCAATAACATATTAGAAAGGAGCAGCTCAGGAGACCTCCCAGGACATCCTACCTACATTTCCCAGYGACTCCAGTCTAGAAAGACTCCCAGTTTCTCTGTTCTCAGTTCCCCTCCCTTCTGGCCTGGGCAAGGCTGAGAAGAAAGCTGTCAACATGTACCTGGGTTTCAGTAGCTGTTGAGTGGAGCGTACAGGGACACAGAGCTACAGGAAAGAAAATGGGACCGGAGACCAAGACTGGCGGGGAGACCTGTAAACTACAGTCTGAAGACAGAGAGCGCAACATGGAAATTTCTGGAGAGGATGAGTAAAACCTGAAAGGAGGGGAGCACAAGTAGCCAGGCGCAGAAACCACGGCTGCAAATCTGGGCAGTAGGGAGAAAGTGAAGGAGACCGTTCTGCTCAGTCAGATGTGAAAAGGGCCTGCGTAGATAAGCCCAGGATGAGAGATGCCGAGACAAACAGCACTTGCCGAACTGGCAAATTTCAGCTATAACATTTATCTTGATGGTTCCGTGTTCGGCAGTTCTTAGCTTTGGAGGCAAGGGGGCTTTTAACCTTGCTAAGATATTCTTATGTACAGCTTTTGTCCTTTATTTTTTAAATCTCTCACATTTTGTACTTTGAATATGCACTGGCTCTATAGGATTAAGAAGTAAGAAGAGCAAAGTAAAATAAAAAAATTCATGCTAGAAAATTAAACAGCAAGCGGCTTTCAAATTTTAAGCTGAAAAGATAAGTAAGAAAAGATAAGTAAGGAATACCTTACTACTGAATTAATATAGGTGATTGACACTGAGGACTCAAATTATTTAAAAAGTTTTTGTGAACTAATGAATTAATAGAGACTCAGTAAGCTACTGCTTAACAGACTACACTGAATTAAAAGGCATTAGCTTTAGATTCTCTTAGTGAGGTCTAAGGTAATGTAATTTATTCAATATTTGTGGCTCAAATCATGTGGAACAGTTGCTTGTGCTTGAACTCTAAGAGTAGGACACTGCGAACAATTTTCTTGTAGATTTTGGCRTGAAACAGAAGATTTTATTCTCTTAGTGTAACTCCTATGTAAAGAAGCATCATGCGACTCTTAAAACCCACACAATTTCTCTAAGAGCAGGGAAAGTTACACAAGTACAATATTTGTGTCTACTGACCCCAATCTTAATATCAACCATATTAATATTTATTTTAAAGAGTTAACAGATGAACATGCATGTAAATTACCTTTTTGAAAGAACAATGTTAGATTTTTCTTCTCTTTTTCAATTTCCTCTATTAACTTTCGTATCTCAGAGTCATAGTCAACCCATTCGGGAACTATCCGGGCAGCAGCCTTTAATTTTGGTTCTTTGGTTTGGGGATTGTTGCACTGAAAGTTTAAAACATACTAGATGTAAACAAAGTAAATGTGAAAATACCACCTCTCCAAGGAACTTTAAGTGATCTCCCCCCATCAACATCACTAAAAAAAACCAGCAGAACACCAAACATGTATTATTATTAAAAACTAGCTATGTAATCATATGTTGACTAGGACAATAATCTGAATGTTTCAAAATAGTCTACAATTATTTCAAAGTGGAAAATAAGTTTAACATCAGAGAGAAACTACTCAATGGCAAATCATGAATCTTGACAAGGAATTTAGAGAAGTACAGTAAAAAGACATTTATGCAAAAATACCAACTTAATATTTTGCAGAGAACTGCTATTTACTGTAGATTCTAGTCACCATACCAGTTTAAATATCTGGCTACAGTTTTCATATTTTATAAACAGGGGCATCTCTCACCAGCTCACAGAAATATCTCCACTCTCCAACATATTTCTTTGCTCTAAATTATTTCATACCTAAAATAATTTTGTCAGCATTTACAATTTCATTGAAGGACAGCATGCAAGGTCATTTACTGTGATATTAATTTAAAAAAAAAAAAAAAAAAACCACAACCAAAAAAAACCAAACCAAGAAACAAAAACAAAACAAAAAGCCCAAAACAACAACACACAAACCAAATTGTAAATAAACCCTGTTTAAATTATTTAAAACATTTTATGTAAATACTTCTATTTTCTCCTGACTATATGGATAGTAGAGACATAGCTAGCACAAGATGACTAATATTTAGACAAAGTTACACAGGGAGATATGATATACATTAGCATATTGAAATTAAATCTGATATGGTTTTTATTAAGTTTGTGATGCTTCCTCTAGCATTGTCTAGAAAATATATTGATTACTTCCATAAAACAACATAAGTGGAAATCATAATAAAAAGTGATACATGATAATGGGGATTGAAATAAGGTCTAGTAACTTAATTTCAATCTTTCTTGAATAGAGAGTACCCCTGTTTAGTGCACAAAAAAGCTTATTTTAACAACTGTAAAGACACAAAGAAAACAAAACTGTTTACATAATGAATATTCGCATCAGATTCCAATTGTCTGTTTTTCTTCAGAATTACAGCTCTGAAGTATCACTCACACTGCATGGGGGTTGTCAAAAAATGAGGATGCGGGAAAAATGGGATGGGGGTAATAATGACAAAGAACATTTTCTTTCTCTGTTTCAATTCCCAAAGACAGACATTTTCTTCTTTCTAAATGTGGATAGTCTCCTCAGCATTATGCTTTTTAAGCTCTGCTTTATCTCCAGATTATAGTGGTGAAACGGACAGAGAAAACCATGATAATATTAATCCTCTACACAGCGCGTTCTGGAGGAACCTGCTTTGTAGGGAGCGCAACAGCAGCACACAATACCCAAACAGTTAGCAGTACTTCGTTAGAGGTCCACTAACCTGGCTGGATATGGAAAAAAGATAAGGAAAATGTATGTACAGGTGTGAACAACCCTGATCCTATCCAGTTACAGATAGCAACATTTAATCTTCAGGTACAGTTTTCAGCTTCAACATAAGCAAATTTGGTACAGAGCAAGCAGGAGAGGTCTCAGAGGAAAGGAGAAAAGTTGCTGTATTGTAGGGAACGGGAAGTAGTGTTCCAGTGCCTTCCAGCAAGGCTGTCTCCATGACATTGCATATGTGTATCTCAGAAATTACAGCAAAGTTTTTAATCTATAAAACTAATTTAACTCAAAATCAACTCACCAAGTCTATTGTTTTAGCCTTTTTCTTGGATTCATCATCACACCAGGTTTCACACCAAAGCCATTCCTGAGGGAGAGACTTAATAGCTACTTGATGAATCATATTATTGGGAAGATCCTGTACAAATTTTGTAAAATCATAAATTAGCATTGAATTCAATGTAACTGGTTATCAGGCAACTACTTAAAAGTAGAATATCTTAGCCTACTACCATTTCTGCAAATTGTTCTTACGTTTCCTTCGAAGTGCTAACCTAGTTCTTTTTCAAGTAGATTCAAAACTTAGTCATGGTCATTTTGATGGCCCATTCCACCTCTCATTTCTCAAGCAATTTTTTCTTGTACTTACTTCTTTCCTTCCTTAGCTTCACATAAGCAATACTACTGTCTGGTACTTACGGTTCAGATACTGCACGTCATACTATAAATACTACTGAGCAGAATTAGACTGTGTGAAATCATTAAAGCAAAACTTAACCATCTTTCCATTCCTTAAATTTGCAAAAAAAGCTCAAAAGCATGTAATTCAGGATTACGCCTCTACTCTAAATTTAGCCTTCTTCTAGGAAAATGGATTCCAGAAACAGGAGCGTGAAAAGGAAAAGCTATTAAACTGCTATTCTGGCTATCTTCCTTACTTCACTTTTTTTTTTTTTTTTTTTAAAAAAAAAAAACCTTTATTATATAGTCAAGTACTCTCACCATGAAAACTCTGAATCAGTATCTTGCTAATGTAGGGAACAGCATTTACAAATGAAAAAAACCTCAGGCGGTCATACACTGCATGTACTCTGGCCATAGTTAAAAATAACAGGTGTCATTGGTAGATCCATTCATAAGCTCCTTTACATGTGCAACCCCAACATTATATTTAAAAAATAAATGTCAGTACTCAAATAAGTATTAGTCACATCTTACTTTGCCAATTCACATTGCTAAATGTGACAGAATAAAATAGCACATACAGCTGCATTATGAAAGGCATATAATTTAATTCAAATATAGACATTAGTACAAGAAAATTACATCAAATATAAGTATACTGAGAGCCAAGACATTCAACATTAATTTAAATGCTTTATTTTTTGAAAAACGTCAATTCCATGAATTTTTGGAAGATAAAATAAATGGTTTATCACCATCTCAATTTCAAGAGAAAAGAGATTGGTTTTCTGTTGTGCCTCTATGACTTTCTAAATGAAATCACAATTCCTGAGTTACTACAGTAACTCTCAAAGTTGTGAATTTACAAATTGTTATACGGAGTAGAAAGTAGAAAGACAGCTGGTAGTTCCAGGATTTAAAGTAAATGGAAGAAAATTTAAAAAACAAATCTAAACAAAAAGTTGCTTATCTTTTCAGAAAGAATGATTTATCCTCAAAAACACTAAAATATGTCTGGAAGATCAAAGAGGAAATATTCACTAATCAGAAAAATAAATGAACAAGAACAGATTGTTTTTACTGTCAGTGCTAAAATTCTTGTTCATTCAAAGTATGTAAACTGCTGAAATGAAAGTCTTTTAGACTTTCACAAACAACATTTAAAAGTTATTCTTCAATTTGATTTACAATACATCTGTTTTCACATTTAGTCTGATAAACTGCACAATTTTAAAGGGGGACTCAACTACAGCAGCATCTTTATCAGAAAATAAAACCTCAATTTAAAAATATAAAAACATTTCCTCTTAATAAAAGATTCTACTCTTACATTCCTTTCTGCTGATTTTATTCTTTAAGTAAGAAAAACATGGTTAATTACCTAGTTTTTAATAAGTTGGTATTAGCATAAATATTGGTATTAGTGTAAGTATTTGTTTTGTCATCTTTATATAGACATTTCCATGCCTCTCTTTAAAAAGAACAATTAAATAGGCTGTACTGGAAATCTAGTTTTTATCATATGTAATTTTTCTCCCTAGGAGTTCTTTACTTACTATTCTTGGCATTTAAAATTACCTTTTTTCCCCACACTATCTACTTGTATTTTGTGGTTTATGTTAGCATAACCTTAACTACCACCCATGAAGGCAGGAGTACTGGCAGATTAGCAAAGAGCTGAGATTGCTTCTTCTCTGAGAAGGGCAGTGAGCACTCCAGCCAGATATTTAAAATAAAAAGAAAAAAAATTATCATAATGCATCCATATCAGTAGATAAAAGCTCTCCAGGACTCTYGTAAAATATATTGCACTGTGGTTTCTATTTCTAGGAATGATGCTGGATTTGGTGTAAGTAGTAGCAATGAAGACACAGTGATTCCTATCAATACAGTCAGAAAGCAGATTACTATGAAAATATTACTTTGAAATATTTCCCTTTCCAAAGTAATTCCAATTCCATTCTGCCAAGATTTAGCTACCTTACTGTCTGCTCTCAGCACTGATGTGCTGAGGGAAGGGTAGCTGACTTAAGTGCCTTTTGATTTGATCCAACAGATTTACAAGAGATACATGCTATGAACTATTAATGCTGTCATTGAAAATATAAGAATCTCAAAATTGAAAGATACACATTATTAGTATTTTGAGAACATTGGATAAAACTAATGACTATTTCTGAAAAGCAGCATTACGGTGGAAGCCCTGTAACCAGCTTCTGAATCTTTAAGGTCTTTTTGAAAGACACCTTGTACATATGGGTAAGACTATGTCTGAAAAACACAGCTAATCACATCAGGGCTCTCTAGGTGTGCAATACAGGGCCAATAATTCATTCTATTGTCCAGAAAAGAGAGGTAAAATCTGACTATTGCTGTTATATCAACTTATATAGTCTTTTGCTCTTAACTGTCATAGCTTAAGGCTCCAAGTCCTTGAGTCCAGTCTAGTTCGAGTTTGTAGTGTGGCTGTATTTCCACTTTTCTTTGTCCAGTATCACAAGAACTGCTATTTTCAATTTTTAATTTTAATTCTGGAAAAAATGCAAGTGGCAGTAAAGTACTTAGGTAGGAGAGAGAGAGAAACTCGCTTGCAGAGTAAGAGGGTGGAATGCAGGCATTGAGAGACGTGGGCTTTGCTACTCTAGGATCCCTTTACTGCTATAGGCAGGTAACAAACCTTTTGTGCTTTAGTAATTCCACAAGGAAAATTACAAAAGCAGGGACAATCTCACTTATTAAGCCTTCTGAAGTTCACCTGAAGAGAGACATGAATAAAATTATTATTTACTCAGGCAGAAATTGGGTGAGCTGTATTATCAATCTTCTGCTGAGTTAAAGAGCCTCTACTACAGAAGAAAAGAATAAATTTGAGTACGTTCTGTACATCTGGGATCTACTTACATGCTTGTGATTTGCACCCTGACCTACCCCACCTAGCTTTTAAAATTGGTAGAGTTATATAAATGAAGACTACAGTCACCCCAGGGTGACCATGTACAGCAACCGCTAGAGTGCATTAGTAGTTAGCTTACAAAAATCAAATTTACATTAATAGAAAAAAGGAAGAAAGAAGGAAAAGAGTTGTTAAATAAGAATATAATTACCATTATCAGAATATAAGATTATCATTAGAAAAACACAAATGTACACAGAACATCTACAAGTAAAGGACAGCAGTGCAATACATTTGTCTATGCTGTTTTTTCCTCTTTTTTTCATATTAAACAATTATTTAAAGTAATAATTATTTGGTTTTCTGAACTGTGCTCATATGCACACCTGAAAATTTCCTAGAACATCAGTAAAGGGCAAATAGTTTCAGAATTACATAACAGATATACAGAGATACAAAATAATTCCATGTATATTCAGAAAGATAAAGAAAATAAAAACTAAATTGCTTAAACCCATATATACCTGATCTAGATTTGACAGACTGTTTGGATCTTGACTAAGAGCCTGGTACTGGCCCCGAAGCCTATCTCCTGCTGCAACCTTTCTGAACTTCTTAAGATCCACAACATATAAGGCACTACAAAGATAAAAAAAGAATTAAGATTTGTGGAGTTTCACCTTCTTTTTGATAACATTAATAAAAGTAACAAGAAACCAAAAACTTTCCCATCCTAAAGGAATATTTTTTTAATTAAGTAGCTGAAGCTACAATAAAAAAGTGAAATCAATGTCATCAGCATTCATGCCTTATTCATCTCTTGCTGAGAATGACTATAGGGCAATTGCTTTAGGATGCCTCAGTGATCAATACCAAGACCCAGATTTTAATCAAATTCACAAACTGCACAAAAATAAATAAGGAGTTATCCTACCTAATATGGTATTTCCTTTTCCCAAGATGAGATGCCCAGTATCCTGATTTCCAGAAACGGTATCCATCCATTTCTTTACGGCTGTCACAGAAAGGTGTGTATCCATAGGGAGCTCCATTTAGATCTAGATCTTGGAGTTCTTTTAGGTCACTTCTCACAATCTAAATAAAAATAAAAATAAAAATATATTTATTTTTATAATTTAATACTGTTTTTAAGGTGTGCATATGAGGTAGTTATGGCAGCAAGCTTCCTAATTTTAATTTTATTTTTTAAAAAACCTGAGACACTAAAACAGTGGAGTATAGATAAAGTATTCCATTGGAATGACATTTACCAAATTATTGTTCTAGGAAAAAAAATGTGTTTATTCTGTGGCCATCTGTAGAACACATTTAATAAGTAAACTAAATAAAACAAGCAAAGTATTTTTAATTTATAGACCAGTGTTTCCAGTTGCCCAATATTAAACTCCTTCATGCAGGAATATAACTTTCAAAATCTACTGAGCATCTCCCTTCTAAAAATTCCTTCCCATTTGTTACACTAGCTTGGGCACTCCAAAATTAATGCATCATTTGAAAATCTTTGTATCTAGTAATAATGTACTTTTAAAAGAAGTAGGTTATAAGGACATTTTACAAATATCCTTTATTTACTAATCAATCATTCTTCCATCAAACCCCACTAATCTAATTTATCAGCTGTAAAAAAGTTTTAGCTGTTTCGAAGTACAGAGAAATCCTTAGAGTAGTTAGGACAGACAACCAGTACTACTACTGTATCCAGATGAAATTGCAGAAAGTTGTAGTCTGCGTTGCTACATCTAAATTTAATTTATTCTCAAGCTTCGGAAAAGGACCAAGATACATAATATTTGTTCTGAGGTTTTTAATAACCATGTGATAGACTCTTCAATGTCTCGTCTGTTAGAGACAGCATGTTACCTTTCAGTATATTATACAATGTTCATTTCTGAGTGAAAGACTGCTTACAAATTTAAGAAAAACAGAGACAGGATTAATCTTGAAAAAATTCAGCCATCTAGAAGTTGTTCAAATGGTCTAAACTAATCACCACAGACTCCTTCCATAGTGAGTGGAGAATTCCTCTCACAATCAGCCAAGAGACTGAATCACTTGAATATGCCTTAGGTGAAATGCACCTTTAAGATCACACATATCTCTCCAGGTATTGCAATTTACAGCAACTCAGTGTAGTGAGATTTTTAATTTCTACATGACTAAAGACAAGTGAAATTATTGCATTTCACGTTCTGCAACACCACTGGTTCTGCTCATACAACTGCAGTAGTCTTACAAGACCAACATCTGAATAAAATGGCCACAGAGAATGAAACTGGATCAATTTAAGCCAAAATGAATTCCTCATACATTTATACAACATTATTTTTTCTTACCTGGTCAGCATCGACAAATATTATTTTATCCACAGCCAAAGGGAAAAGAACATCCAAAAAAAGAATTTTGTAGCCCCAGATAATTCTTTGTTTTTCTGTCTGTTGATAAAGCCAGCGGGGCCACTTATACTGGACTAACTCATACTTGAAACCGTACTTTTTAGCCATGTGAGGAATAACATCCTAGAAGAATGAAAAAACTTAGTTGCACATGTATGTGACACACAAGGACTCAGAAGGAAAAAAAGGGAATGTTGAAACACAGTTGCAGCTGTGTTGGCCGTACTGACTACATAAAGTATTATTTTAAAATGTTTCTTTAGTTCTAGCAGTATCCTCAGCTACGTAAATATAAAAAGCATTTCTTTCAAGCCCTTGGAGACTATCAGAAGAGAATAAATTATATTATATAACTGGGCTTTGGGTTCCAGAAAAGAAGAACCTTACACATGAGACTTAAAACTATTGGTATTTAATGCATTCAGAGATCATTTCCAACTCTGAAAATTTAATTTGAATTATATAATTACTCAATTGTAATTTCTAAAACAATCTACTTCAAATTTTTAAGAAAAAACAATAAAAGGAAGATGTTTCTCTTACCTTAAATGTTGGGGAGAGATAGTTTTTCAGAAACCAAAATTTAACTGGTGTTTTTGTATGACGTAGGACAGAAAGCATCATAATTCTGTGGAAATATAAGTCTATAATAAACAAACAAATACACACAGGTCATTAAATTTCAACTGCAAAAATCACTATTTTGGGTTCAATTTTTTTTTTGCTATTGTGGCATTTGTTTGGTGTAACCAGACAGATAAGCAGTGCCTTACAACCTTACAAGAAGTCAAGTCTTCCTTAAAAATCAAGAAAGAATAAACTTCAAAATAAGGTAAAGAAGCATGTAGAATGTTTTAAAACTAATTTTTGTCTGTTTTAAAAGAAACAAGTCTTTCCCTTTATGAAGGTTGTTGTAGGTTGAAGGACAGAAACACAGGTGTTCAAACTGCGTCAGCCTACTAAGAAATAAAAATCAATACATACAAAATACTACTTTCCGAATATATACGCATGAAAGAATTGTGAAATTCCATTTTAGGATAGCAAAAATCACTACATCTGACACCTGTAGGCAAGTACTCAAATCAGAAAAGTAACAGAGATGGTTGTGAACAGATTAGGCAATACTGTCAGAATTCCTTCAAAGCAATCATTGCTTATTGAATGAACACTGAAGTGAGTAAGGCCATATGTGCATATAGTAGTATCCATAGTTTGGACTAAACATAAATAGATACAACTCTAATGAAGTCGCTGCTGTTATGTCTTTATAAAGAGAGGCTGAACTTCATCCTTTATGTTCACACTTTGCACATGCACTCATGAAAGACATGGAGAACATTTTTCTTTCTTCAAAGAATAATGGTATTTTTGAACATCTATACATTGAATCGCTTCGTTCTCAAAGATGAATTTGGTCCTCACTGTATACAACTTTTCTGTGTTTTAACAATTTATTCTTCACACCTTGTTAAAAAAGTCAGTTGCTTTAAGCTGCTTAATTTTAGGATGAACGTTTACAGTATCCCCATTAAATTGTTTCCCTTTTACCTTTCCTTACCTTAAAAAACGTTCATATAAATGGCCTGAAGCAACTGAAAAAATGTTAAGAATATCACTTTTCTTTTCCTTATCTTCTGTTGGAATTTCTTCTGAAAATCTAAGAAAAAAACTCCAAATTATTATATAAAGTATACATTCAACAGAAAGAAAATACTACTATGTTACCATTAAGCTCATAAAGAATCAAAAGTAAGAAAATACATAAAAGAAATACTCATCCTACAGTAACGGAATACGCTTATGTTCTACTCCCGCTGCACATGCCTATGATACCAAAATCTTTTGGGAGCAACACCTCATACCCAGTCATTCAGGACAAACCATGGTACAACTGCGGTCTCCAATATTTTCAATCAAACAGAACCCAAATTTGGCAAGAAGTCCATGTTTTATCGAAGCAAAAATCAGAAAAACACACAGCCAAAATACCTTGAGAACTGGTTATTTTTAAAATGAGTAATAGTTATTTTTCAAGTTTCATCCACATGCATTCTACATCACAAGAACCAATGCATATTCTTGAAGTGATGGATGTCTGCATAGCCCCATAGGTGGTTGAGCTGAATGTATACTCTAAAATATAAGGAGTAGTAGCCTTTCGCAGAATACTCTCATAACATTCAGTGGTCCATGGTGATGGGATTTCCCAAGTGTTTTTCATACTTGCTGAATTCTTCCTTAAATTCATCCAATTACTCTCCCTATAAGCTACCCTAGATCTTTGAGGTACATTGTTCAAAAGTTTTCTGTTTCTGCTGCACAGCATTCTTTGCTTGCTTTGAATACCAAAGTCTACCAGGACTGTTTTTTCAATCATGTATGCCTTTGTGGTGGTGCATTCCCCACCCCCTCCCTGGGCCGCTCCACGATCGTAGAAACTCCTGTTAAACCTTGGCCTTGGTGTAATGAGTCAGGTGGTGAAGCGTCCCTTTACCGTATCAGGAACTCTTGCATAGCTGAGRTGGGGGAATGTACTGATCGTACCAGAAGCTTCCACTGCCTGGCCCAAGTGGAGCACGAGAGCAGGGATAATTGTCATCCCTTATCTGAGTCGTAGCTCAAGTGGAACGATACCATTATTACTGAAACCTTGAGAGTTTTGACAGATGACTAAAGTCAATCATCTTGCGACCCTATAAACAGCGGTCCCAAGTGAGGCCCTTTGAGCTCTCCTGGACTGCAGTGGGCTATGCCCAGAATCTCCCTTTGAGTGGAACGCTCCTTGCAGTTCACAAACTCTCGAGTTTGCGATATTTGGAGGACTGTCGCCGGCTGGCACGGGACCTGGGCTACAACACTCCTCGGCTGAAACACGCCTTGAGGCTCAACCCTTCGTGCGTTGAGAAATGCCAAGACATTTGACGTGAGTGTTTCACTGAACTAGAGAGGAATTTTTAACAGGTATATCTTTGTATATTTATCTATTTTTGAGTCTGTGTGCGTGTGTGTGTGAATTGATGGAGGTACCCGCTAGCAAATACAGTCTGCTAAAATCTTATGATCTATCTTAAGATCGGGAATGAACCTTAGACTACTGCTTAACACATATAATCCCTTAGACATATACCGTTGACCAAGTCTGGGACCAGGGGTAGATCCAGCCGGGCCTACTCTGAACCCCGTGACTCAACGGGAGGGTCTTCTTACCCTTTTTGTATTAGACATAAACCGTTGTCCAAGTCTGAGACTAAGATTGGATCCAGCTGGGTCTTCTCTGAACCTCATGACTCAACAGGAGGGTCTCCCTTAACCTTTTCGTCCCCGGCCTCTGTATAAATCATTCCAACTCAATTCTAACACAACATCCTGGTTTCGGTTGGGATAGAGTTAATTTTCTTCCTAGTAGCTGGTATAGTGCTGTGTTTTGGATTTAGTATGAGAATAATGTTGATAACACACTGATGTTTTAGTTGTTGCTAAGTGGTGTTTACACTAGTCAAGGACTTTTTCAGCTTCCCATGCTCTTTTCCTTTGTATGCTTCATCCATGTAGTAAGTGATAGAGTGAACCTTGCCATCGAACTCTGTTAAGTCGCGCTTTTATAAATTTCTATTAAAATCACTTTCTGCTAATACCTTCAACAGTGATTCTTTAAGCGGCATCTAAACCACTCATTCACAACAGCCTTCCAGCACAAACAGCTAGGGGATGGTGGCTGCAGTCTCCCTCAGAGCACTGTTTCACAGATCTTGGAACTGCAAAGGCTGCCTTAGCCAAATTGGTTACAGTAAGGCTTGATATTGTTGGAGATTCACCTCAATAATCTTTTTTTGAGGTGAGTCACTCGTCACACACTTAGATTGTGAGTCACTCCTATTAATTTTTCTTCTGGTTAGATCCCTTTTAAAAGTATACTTTAAAAAGTATAAAAATAAGTATCCTTCATAATCTTTAAGAACAAATGAGACAAGTCTCAGATCTCCAACATATTTAAAAGAATTCACATCACTAATACAAAGCTGAAATCTCAGAAGGCTGCAATGTGTGTAAATGGTGTGAATAATCTTTTGAGAAACCCACGTTCTTTTCACTCAGCAATGGTAAGAGGAGATAGCACAGTCCTACCTGGTCAGGACTATAGCAAACGCAAAAGAAAGGGACATCACTGGAGTGGCACTGACTGCATGGTGTGATATCTCTGAAGAAGACAACTCCTCAACTAGCACTGAGTTCTCACAGGCTAAATAGACTGCAGTTCACAGTCCCAAGCAGTCTGTCTTCTGTCTTTCTGACTTTCTGTCCTATTTCTTATACTTAGTGATAGCAGGACTGAAAGAATGTCAAGCTCTTTATAACGCAACCATCACCATGTGTGACTACAAAGACAGATGTGAAAAAGAAAATCAGTTTTTGATGCAAGGCTCTTGAAAATATTGATTATGCAAAGCTTTACAGAAGGCAAAGATCTTCTGAATAGAACAAACTGCTCTGAAGATGGCTGGGTTAACCTGTAAGGTCACATGGGAAAAACAGTCAGTTGGAGAAGGCCAGTTCAGTTACGAAAGGACATGGGCGACATGGTATGCACACGTGTCCCATGTCAGAGCACACAATGATTCCTGTAATGAACAGTGTGCTGGCAGGATATACTTTTCATTCTGGGATATCAAAGAGGAAGGTTATTTGACAAGTTCCTAGATAGGAAGAAGCTGACAGACAAACGTCAGGCCTCAAATCATGCCCCTGAGCCACAAYCTTGAATCAATGGGAAGAGCAAATAAACTTTATTGGGTGAGAGGCTTCAACAGCCCAGCCAAGCTCTGCACCTGATACAGGTTGATGAACCTACCCACTGTGAAAAAAGACTAGACCTAGAAGATCATGAGATCTCTGGCCTTGTAACCTTCTTAGAGGGAGCTAAGATTTTGACCACTGCACATACATCCTTTCATGCAGCCGATTAGAAGCTTGAAGTTGATGAAAAATTCCTTCAGCTAACGTCATTCTGCAAAAGAGGCCACCTTTGTGCAGAAATGTGGGTCCACTTCCCTGACCTGTGGCTTCAGGAAGAAATTTTTGAGAGTTGTATTACAGTGGTCTGGAAGGCTTTCTGAATCTAGTCAATATTGTAACAGTAAAATCATCTGTGGATAAATGGTGATAAACATAAAATCAGCAACAGAGACTCAATAAAATGTCCAAGTACTTGAGATGCAACAGGCCTTGTCAGGAGAGATCATAAAGCTGAAACAGAAGCCAGTCCTGGATCTACCAAGAAATGTGTGTACTGAGGATTAATTGGGGTCAACTGTTTACTAGATAAAGTAGAACTGCTATGCCTTTTCTTTTCTTTTAACAGTCTTTGTGACTGACAACCATTGCCAAGGCTACTGAAAATGGAAGAAAACCTTTTGAGTCTTGCAGCAGTCGTTCAGGGTCAGAAAGTCTTTAGGGTCTTTATGGAGAAAAGAGTAATGAAAAAGCCATTCTCCTTAAATCCCTCATACTGACATTATCCCTTTCTTAMTAGCTGAATTATAGTCCAAAGATGTTCTCGTGAACAGTGGAGGAATCGGACTTTACCTCGACGGTAAATCTTGAATGCTTAAAGGTACTTATGGACAAAGCTACTGCAATTTCTTTTTTCTTTCAGGGCAAAGAGATCTACAATTACTTGGATTAAGTTATTTACACAGTCAAGTCATTATCCCTGCATTACCTTCAGTTCTTTGCCTTTGCAATTATACAGCCATGACAGCTTAGCACTTGGTAGCATACTGCAGAAACAACCTGTGCTGGAAATCAGATTTTCCGAGAGCAAACCTGAGTGTCTCTTACAAAGTGGGTGGAGTCCAGGATGGAAACAATGTATTGCAAATTAAGTTCCCCCCCACAACAGCCTTGAAGATGCAGAAGAGGAATTATCAYCACCTTGAAAGAGTAGATGAATTTATTGTGTTGCCAGCATTCCAGATTAAAGACCCAAGCTCATTCTTCTTTGACATTAAGAAATATTGAGAACAAATAACTCATCAAATCATTGGGAATTCATTAAGTACTTTTGCCAGCAACCCAATTTTCACACTTGAAAACATTAYCTTTTTGAGGTGTTTCTTGTGAAAAAGGTCTCTGAAGTGTTACAAGGAAAGAATGCTCGGAGAGCATCCAGGCCACTGTTTCTAAAATATGTTGGTCAAAGGTCWTCTGATTGAAATGCTCTTGAAAGGACAATTAACGTGTCTTGGAAAACGATACAACGCCCCGTGTTCTGATCCACAGCACAGATATACTAGTCTATTAAAAAAACCCTAAAATTATTTTTCTAAGCGAAGATGAAACATCCTTTTTTGCCTTTATCTCATTCTCAAAAATGTTATAACAAATTCATAGGAATTTGTATCTTATTAATAAAAACTAAATTCAAATTTTAAAAAAAATCAGCCTGAACCAAACACCATCCACAGACAACGTAATTATGAGCAACATTATGAGCAACTGAAAACAAAATTTTGCAATGGTATACGGCAAGTTAGAAATACTACAATGTTACTAGCCCCAAATGTAAAGCTTGAAACATTTATTACAATTATTTATAGAACTCARACTTTAAAGTAAAATGTAATTTATTGACAAATAGAAAAACACTTCCTGAGCTTTCATAAATTATGTCTAGCAGCAGACAAGCAGCATCATAGCCTGCTTTTTGATGTTCAGTTTGATACATCTGAGTACCACATTACTGGCTGAAATTTTCACATCGAGATTGATTCCCTGCCTCAACAAAATAAAAATAATGCCAATAGAGAAAATGAACAGGAACTAGAAATGCAAAGGAGAGATTAAAAAGGAAATAAGTAATACGATGTACAAGACATTATAGCTTGTCTTTTCCCCCTTTTTATTTATATTATAAATCCCTTGGGGAGCCTTTTTACATATTTGTCACTATCAATTAAGAAACACTTATGCTATGAGTAATAATAAACATGTCCTGGCACGGTTAAAGTATAAGCATATTATGCATTACCTTGTAACTGATTCCCGATTTCCTTTTTTTAYTCTTGTTCCATCAGTAAGGAGATCTTCATTCATTTTATCAGGCTTTTTCTGTACCTAGTCATTAAAATAAATGTATTTGTGTAATTTGGGAAGTTAGTTGATAATAATTACTACTTCAATTGTGATATCTAACTATGGTGTACTTACTGGCTAGAGCTGGACCAACATCTTACCAATTTCTATTTCAGTAAAATATTTACTGAACTGCATTAAACTGAACAGTAAAAATGTAATTTCATACTTTTAAACTATGTACAGAACTTACTGTAATAAGAAGAAAAGTAATCAATTATGAAAAATTAAATGGTGATTAATAAATCAAACAGCATGTTCAAGCCCTCTGTACTTCTTTATGCAAATAGTAACTAAAAGTGTGGGGAATCGTATCTCATTTTCCTCCCTCATGAGTTTGTAGTCCAGCCATTAGCTGGCAGAAGAAGGGTAGCAGGGTGTCGCACCAGGCATGGAACTTACCTGAAGGGAAACTGGGATTCTCATAAGCCCTTCAGAAGGAGAAAGCGAAAAAATCTGTCGCTGAAACATAAGCTTTCCCATCCAACTTAAGCAATTTCTGCTGTCTTACCCAGATGCTTAATAAAGGCTCCAAATTAATTTTGTTTGCTGACCTTAATTTCCTTGATTAAAAGAAACCTAATTGTTTTTGAAACCCATATAGCTTCTAAAACACTAAATGTTTGAATATATTCAATTCTAACCATATTAATTTCACGTTTATACTGTCAAGCTAACGCTTACAGATTTCTGTTCACACTAAATCATGTGGTCTTTTTAGCTAATGCTTCTGAAGCCGCATCCTAAGTATCGCTGAAGTGATTCTACAGTTCAACTGAATGATAGAGCTTACATATTCTAGTTATAAGCTTAATACACACCACCTTTCACATAGAATAATTTTCCTATTTTGACCCAAATGGCACCCTTGTACCCTTTCTCTGTGGTTTAAAGGCAGGCTCATCACGCTCCAGAGAGTTACACATTTTCTCCAGGTTCTGGAAACTTTCAGTTACAGGACTGGGGAAAAGACTCATATATATGGTTTTAAAAATTCCTTTTGTACTTATGTTTACATCGTTCTCTCTCCTTCTCAACGTCTAAAATTAGGATACAATGTACCAAGTACACCTACACAAAATGTTATTTACAAAATAGTAGAAAACATATAATACTACGAGGTTCTTTCTCCTTAATATAACTCATGTTTCATTACCTCTTTTTGATACATCTTTAAGAATGAAAGTAACATAATTTCATTTACACAAATTTGGTAGCTTAGGGTAGAAATCAACATACCTAATTTTAACTTCCACTCTGGTATTTGGACTTGATGTAAAACCCCTCCCCAGACACAGGAAAGAACTGGATGTCTCAAGAGGTGGTCATCCCTTTGGTTTAAATACATATGCAAGCTGGCATGAGCAGTCCTTTGGACTGTCCTTCTCATTCTCCTAAGCAGAGAGGGAGTTTAAGGCACCTAGACTACACTCTTGGACACCTTAAGCTAGATGAGATAAATCCTATCTATGTTACACACACAGATGTATTATTTTAACAGCTATTTAACAATCTCCCATGCAATTAGTATAACCTGATTGGATCAAATTAACTACATTAGTTTGCACACCCTTCTCTATTTAATTATACAAAATCTAAATTATATATTTCAGTATACATCTTCCAATTAAATATAGCCTAAGACATGTAAGCATGAGTCGTATTTCATATAAGGAAATACTGCAGACAAAAAAGGTATCTCTTTACATACTTGGACTTTGATAATTTTGCTTCTGAAGTTGTTTAATACCACGATAACATCTGTCAGGTCAGCTACAGAATCTGTTCCTTCATGGCTGTGAGGAGAAAAAAACCCATGCAAATGTACTGGCTCATTAAAACATGCATTATTACTTGTGTTTAATTAGAGTATAAGGTTTAGGATTGCTGATGTTTATAGAAACAAAATTTCTTCACTTGCACCTTATTATATCCTAACTTCAGAAACTTTGAGTTTTATTCATCACTAGACATTGTCCACAGTGGTAGCCCTCACTTTTTAATTTGGATTTTTACAGGAAATTTTATGAACCAATGAAAAGTGCAGCAACCTAGAGCCGAATACGTTATTATATATTATACAGGTATATATTACATTCAAGTATTAAACTTCATTTTATTTTTCAAACATGGAAAACATCTCAGAAATTGCTGTGTGATGGCATTAAATGTACTTTTAAAATAAATCTGCTTTAAAAAGTCTAGGGAAAGCTTCACTACAGTGCTGAGACAGTAAAGATTGGCTTTCRACTGGTTGGCTTTGGTAACTGTACCCCTAAGGACATGGCTGTGCAAGGTACCACATGAACATTTGCCCTAGTGAACATGAGTTTAAAGCCATTCAGGAATCTCGAAATTGTACTGCAGTCCACTGAGTAACAAGTATGAAAAATGTTGCTATCAATCACTCTGTGATACAGTGTAATAACATAATTCTCAAATTTTATAGCTTTTATACCTCAATAGCCCATATAGTTTTCCTTCAATCCTTTCTGTCTTTTAACAGCATTATGTGGTTTCCTCTTGCTAAGGCTACGCATACAAAAAATTGGTTTAAGAAAGTAATCTGCTACCCCTTAGGCTTGATTTTTTTCTTTTTTCCTAGAAAACAGAAATATTAAAATCCTGTTTCAATCTGTTTCATATTACTTATCTAAAAGTGACAGGATTTTATATATTTATCTGAATTTTCTATTTAATGCATTTCTGTAAAATGTGCCTACGATGACTGAGTTTCATAGAGATGACTGATTCTGGCACAAAACAATGTTCAGGATTATCTCGACTTTTCTACTCTCTGATTTAGTTTCATTTTCACACTTAAAATATTGCATTTATGAACACTGGGCCAAGAACTGTCTTTATCATCACAGGGATGTACAGTACTCAACATAAAAGGGCACAGATCTCCATTTTAAATAAAGCATGTCATTAAAAAGCTCTAAAATAGTAAAACTAGAGCAAAACACAAACTGTTGATAGGAGAAATGGCAGCAGCTGGCACAGTGTTCTCATTTTTGCCTCAGTTTTTACACAATCAAAATTTTCTCTATTATTCACTCAGTTACCTCAAAATCTCTATGTTATGAACTCTGTAGCTAGCTCTGCTGATGAAGATGTCTTTACAATATTCTCAAAGTGTTTGGTTTGGCTGTAAATTTAATAACATCGCTTTGTCTCCCTAAATCTCTTCCATGGATCCCTCAGTGTCGGCTCCCTCTTTACCAAGTGCCAACTGTTTTACTCTGCACAGCACTGTGTGACGGATTTCTGTCCCAGTATGAATAATGTACTGAAAATAGTGATAGTTACCATTAGTTATCTTGGACACTTAATGTTGGTCTCAACATCCGATTTATCTGTTTCTCCATTCACATCTTTGTATACTTCCTACTATTATGCTACAGTAACTTCTTTTCCTGACCAAGTACCTCTCTTCATTTCGATTCCTAGCCACCCAACTATGTGCTCAATGCCTACTTACAGATGAGGATATTCACTTGTTTTTAGGTAGGTATCTCTCTGAAAGAAAACGGGAGTCCATCATACTGTCCTCTAATTTTAAATCAGTGTGCTGAATCTTATACAGGACCTCTCCTCCTTTCTCCATCTCTATCCATATGATATTCAGCATGTTGTAATTTTATTCATGTAACAGATGCACATTTCAAATGAGCAATCATGTGAATAAGGTTTTGAATGTGACCTGGTGTTTGGAAGAACTGGGATCATGATTCATAAACTGCCTTAACAAATCCAGTAAGGATTTTGTATTTTGTCCAAAAGGTACTCAACGCTGTTAGTGTAACTTAGTTTGTAAACTCACTGAAAGTAGGCACAACTTCCTTTTTAAATCCAAGCAAAATATCTTGCATACTGACAGCACTATTAAATATTTAACAATAGCTACTTTATTGTTACATAATTGTTGTATAAAACCAAACATGTCCAGCAGATTATTTAGGTCACAGCTTTAAAATGCTTCAAAACACCTACATACTTTTAATATAAATACAAATAAATATAAGTCTAATATAATTTATAATTTTCCATATGGAGGGAAAAAAGCATTCAAGTTCCACAAATGGAGACCCTTTAAAATCTCAAAACAAACAAAAAACCCCCTATTTGCCCAAATTACAAAAGATACAACTTTCAGTTAAGCAGTCTGCATACCATCAAAATATAATAAATTGTATCTACCTGCCTTTTTAAAAATTAAAAATTCAGCAGGAGCTTTTAAAAAAAAAAAAAAATCTTCATATATAAACTATTTTCTGCTAAGTCTTAGCTTGCAATACCTACCTGTTTTCCTACTGACATCACAGAATCAAAGTTCCAATAATAAGCAGTGCTCAGACTGTTGCTGAGTATACCAATTTTCATTTTCCTAACATTCATAGTAATTTATTAATAACAAATTGATTTACAAGTGTGACTGCTTCAAAATAATGATCCTTGTTAGAAGCAGTGTTTGGGGAAAAAAAAAAGCAGCTTATTTCAAAAGCTGTGTATTTACATAGAGTAAAAATAAATTACTTGCATGTGTCTTAGATGCTACTATGAGAGAAGCAAATAAGCATTGAAGTGTAAAACGTGCTACAACTTCAAATTCCTGTATTTCTCCTAAAACTCCTATTATAATGTACAGGCCTGTGCCTCAAAGAAAACAGGTCATCTCACATTTCAACAGGAGAGGATATGACTAGTATACGAGGATGAAGAATATCCTGCAATGCCTCTTGGCAAAACTCCATCCTGTCAAATAGTTGCTTGAGTTCTGATAGCAATTTAATACCAATACTGATAGCATTAAAAGTAATAGCAAAGATCCTGGTACAGCCTCCCAAACATACTTCAGCTGCTGTACTCTAAGCCTATGGCTTGTAATAATTAAATGAAATAAATGTTACTGTTTAGATTCCTCATCAAGTATTAATTTTACATAACTTAGCTGAGCTCAGTTAAGCTCATTTGTATTATTACTTAGGGAAAATCAGTAATCTTAAAAAACTGCAGATGTTTTAAGTTTCCTTTGATCCAACCTAGAAAGTAGAGTGGTTTTGTTTCATTTTTTAATTAACTATAGCTTGCTACATTTTTTTTTTTTTTTTACACTGATAGCTTTCATAAATCCCTTTATATATCTTAGAAAACGAATGTTAAATTAGACAAATGATATAGCTACAGTTGGTGGAGATTAAGTGAACTTCTTAGGGTAAAGACTATGTTTTTCTGCTTTTTCAACAGCTTGTGAGTGGTTTCTAGAAAAAAAAAAATTGAAAATTGCAAACAAATAGAATGAACTTAATATACTGTGAATATTTCTTCCTGTAACACTGAAATTGATGCATTAACTAAATATTCAAAACAGCAAACATGTTCATCAATTTTTTCATTTTTTAATAGTAGCTGATGACTAAACATCMTATGGAACTATGTGTTGCTGAACTCCAAGTAATAATAAATAAGATAATAGACCTGTTTCAGCCCACAGAATTAYAGGGGGATAGAGAGGGGGGAAAAAAACGTTAAGAACTGAAGCTAAAATAAAATAAAACAATCCTGTTCCTCTAGAAGGGATTGGAGCCAAAGCTTCAAGATGTGAAGACCTCATATGCTACAGATCTATGCTGTTACATAAAACATGAGAAAAAGATGATACTTCTAAGGAATACTTGGAATGATGGCTAGCGCACATTCCTCATAGAAAATCAACCATGGAAATTACAAATCTATAAGCCATACAGGTGGCAAATAAATGCCAGTTACTGGAGTACAACATGACTTCCTTCCATGTACTGGGGTTTCTTCCAAGACAGGGAAGTGTGGTGCAGTGAACATGCAGCCCAGGTACAGAACTGAAGGGTGCTTCTAAATCCTAAGGTGAAGGTGTAACCACAGTGATTCTTAGATGACTTACGACAACTAAGAAACACTCAAAATTAATTGAAGAAAAAAGCCTAGAGCTGAAATGAATATAATGCTCCTGTTAAAAAAAGATGCCACCCATCAGTAACACTGCATTCAGAGGCACCCTCAGGGCTAAAAAAAAAAAATTATGAGAGGGAAATTGATGGCACTTGCTCCAGCTGATCAAGACACTGCTGGAGAGCTAGCAATGCTCCAGCAGACATATTCTTGGAATTACACGTTAAGTATGTTGGGAATGCCAAAATATTAATCAACAAAACCATGAGTGACATTTCTACAGAATTTGGTGCAGGCAATTGCATGATAACACTAACCATGCTTGGAACTGACAGGGCAAGTGTCTGGTAGCTATGTAGGTGTATAGTAAGAGACTTTGCTAGCATCAAGTCTAGCTGAGCAGCTTAGGCTTAGTATGCATCAACATATCCAAATGCCTTAAAGAACACATGGAGCAATCAAACAACTTACACTATCAGGAAATAAGGTATCTCTTACAAACTTCAAATCATCATTTGCTTCTTGTTCTATTTTTTTCATGTTATTTTTGCTAATTTTCCTTCAGTATAGTCAGATCTTTTCAAAATACGTTGCACTTGCAGATTCATTTGTAAGTATGTTTCCAAAAGATAAATTAATACTTACGAAAAAACCCGATAAATCTCTTCGGATCTTCCTTTACGCAACCTCAGCGTCCAAGCACCTGGATTTGCTTTCAGCTGAAAATACCCCTATGAAAAAAAGGGAAAGACAGTCACTTGTTCTGTCAGCATTTCAGAATTAACCATGTACACATACAAACATCAATTATCCAACATTTGGTACTGCAGTCAAGGTTAGTGACCATGACCTGCTGTCACACTAGCCCTGAAAGTAATATGGCAGTGATGCAACCAAGTATCACCTTTCCTGTATGTCCATATTAATGCCTTTCAGTGCTCCATTTTTTTCTAGCTGAATTTGAGTTGCATACAAAATCTCCACCTAGAACAGTAAGTAAGTGAGCAGTAAAGAAATAAATTACTAAACTGACCCTAAACTGGAAAGTTTCTTTGGAACTTAAAATTTTCATCTGGAACAACTTTCCAAGTCAACACACTCCTTCCCCATTTAGGAACACTGCATACAGCTATCACTATGTGAAAGCCAGACGAAGCAATCTTTGGAATGTGAAGAAACATTATAAGTTTCATCATGTTGAACATCCTCTACTATTGAGACCATATTCAGTACTTGTGTAAAAAAATCAGAGATTCACAGTTTATTAAGCATTTTATTCCTTGTGATGCAATATTTACAGAAAACAGAGAATGGCAGATAGGTAACAGATGGTATTCATCAGAATTAATCCTTCCCTATCAAATTACCTTAGCCAATAGAAAAATAAATCTTTTGCTTCAGAAATCACAAGATCTTCTGCTCTACAGCCTGCTAAAACCAAAAATAATTACTTCGGGTGACCAGAGGAATTCTCAGGTGTGGATTTGTCCCACAGAGGCTTTAAGCACTTAACTGAAGCACCTAAACTAGGAACCTTCTTTTACCTGGATCACTGTGTAACAAAAAAAGTTATTTTAATCAGAATGTGATTCACACCTTACATTTGTTGGTGGAATCTCCATCTGAATATATAYACCTCCTAACATCTACTTAAGGCAATGAGACTCCCAGTTTAGGCACTTCAGATAAGGATCTAAAAATCAGGCTATATCCAAACCTACATTGGATCAGAAGAGGAGCGGGGGGAAGCTCAGCAAATTAAGAGATGCACATCATCTTCTGTAGATGGTCTCAACTCCAGGATACTGTTACTTTTAGCATTACTAAGCTTGCAACACAGAGAAATGGATTCAAAGAACAAGCAGCTCATTAAGAATTCTCATGAAGAGTGTGCAATTGTAATGACTATTTCTGTACTTAATACTTACCAGGTTGGCCATCACAATAGTATCAACCATGACAGGATTAGTCTTTGTGCCCAGAGTGAACTGTAACCCTCGAGGAGGTTGTCCAGTTGTCACATCAAAGCAATGTCCTTCAAGCAATATATATTCTAGTTCATATTCTGCTATAACTGTCCCTTTTATCTGTGGAAGGAACATTTCATCAATAAATTATGTCATTTAACTATATGGGAAAAGCAACATATTACAATGACAAACGTGTGGGATTTACCTCACCCAAACTCAACTGTCAGAGAGAGAGAGAGAGAGAGAGAGAGAGAAAGAAAGAGAAAGAAAGAAAGAAAGAAAAGAAAGAAAGAAAGAAAGGCCCGTCCTCAAGGAACTTCACTCAATTTTAAAATAGGTATCCAAGGTAAAGAGGATGAATCACCATCTGGAGGGACCTTCTCTCCATTAACTGTTGAAGAAGCTGAGGCATCTCAACTTCGGTAARGTAAATCTCAACCTTTATTTTCACAATACACCTTTCAAATACACAGCTTTGGTGGATTGAACACCCTCAATATTTTGCATCGGTTTAGTGACTGAAACAAATCTAGTGGTTTTGGAGCCGAGGGATTAAAAATATAATTTAAAAAATTGTGAACTAAAAAAAGGGTTAAATATATTTTAATCTATATTAATAAACAGCAATATATTCAGGTTTATTTGAAGATTTACCTAGGTTAAACCTATTATTACCAAAAATATTTACAAAAAAAAAGAGAAATAGAAAGCTAGCACACAGAATCCCCTAAATGCTTTATTTTTATCTAAAAAAAAAAAAAAAGAATATTTCCATAGACATTATAAAGCTTAACACAGCAGATAAATTGCTTTTACTTGTATTCTGCATTCTGATTTTTTTCTGTTTCATTGCTTTCTTTTAAGACTTAGGGTTTTTTAAAGTAAGAGAGAACGTGAAAAAAGATGATGAAAATAAAAATGGTAAAATACTGACCAAATAATCAATTACCACAGAGAGCATTTCTGGAAAACAAGAGATAAAAATCCCACAAGATTTCCACTTGAGGAAATCTACTCTTGAGGTAGAAGGTCCAACACAAGTATTATAATGTTTACAAACTATTACTTACATCCTGTAAATGAATGTTATCGAGATCACAGGAACTGTTTACTGCTTCAACCAACCAGCTTTCAGGAGTGATCATGTTTAGAGTCAAAAGGGGTGATTCTGGCAATTCTAGGAATTTTGCCATAGGTTCAGAAGGAATGTGCTTGTTGATCCCGTAAGTTAATTCTGGTTCCAGAACAAAACGATAGAAGCTGTTGAAAAAGAATTGTTCAAAAAAACCCACAAAAAACAAAAACCAAACAAAAAAAAMCCCACAAAAAACCAAAACAAAACCAAACACTTACTGAAGCACAAAGTTCCAAACATGAAGTTCTTCTAAAATACTTTAAAATATAGTGAATGTTTACCAAATCAATGATGTTTGGAGGCATGGTACTCTTTTTGAGTACTGTCAGACAATACCTACAGCATCTCAGATGGGCTGGTAGATGAACACAGAACTATTAGCTTTTGATAAATTTTTGCTGGGAAAGTACATAGCTCCCACTAACATTCTAAATGGCTAGGAAGGTAAATATCCAAGAGGTGCATCTAAACATCTTGACTGTGAACTGCGTTGGATTCTCAGAATCTGTATCACTAAACTAAGCAGAAGGACAAATTTGCTGGAAGAAAAGAGTCTTTGGGAACAGTTCCTGACACTAGCAGCAGCAAAGACAGAAAGCACAGGAAAGGAGAGGTGTGTCTATTCCTCTCCAATGCTTACTCCATTTATTCCACAGGTAAAAGATCCTTGCAACAACGAAATAATGATTTTCTTCCTTCCTCTACTGATATTCAACAAAATGAGAAGAATCAAAACAGAGAAAGAAGAGCACTGAAGATGGAGAGTGAAAGCAGCAAGCAATGAGTACTTCACATGGGAAAAAAACCCAACGTTCAATTACTATGAAAAGTAAAAAGGTAAGAAAGTCCGTACCCACCAGGAGGAATACAATTTTCCCACAAAGTATTTGGGCTAGTATATGGATGCATTTCATATGAATCTATTGCTGCAAGAAAAATACAACCTGTTGACAGAGTAGATGCCAGAACACTTCTTCCTCTCACCTCTCCCAAGCACAAGGAAAGAACCAGGCACTAACACCTACAAAGTGGCTAGCTTTAAAAGCAATCATGACAATGTTCACCCAAGATACTCAGAAGACTGATGATTAAGACACTCTCTTACAGTATAAGAGGTGTGAGTTCAATTCCTTTCAAACCAAATAGAAACTAAGGACTTCTGTTTTGTGGGCAAGTGATTAATTCCCTAATCTGCTGGCTAAAGGGAAGGCACTACCACCAGCTCTCTCTCATAATAAGATTACAGGTAAAATATCTGCCAAAGGGATGGCAGTGCTTAAACCTTTCTCTTAGAGGGAAAGGAATCCTCTCTGGGGAATTCACTTCAGTGTAAACGTCTGTAACTGAATTAGTGAACCCTGGTCTTTACAGACAGTTAAAAGAAACTTCAATTTAAGGCAGGTACTTTCAGGGTATAATATTCTTAATGAATTTTAATGCGATCTCAAATGCAGACTGTACATTTACTCAGATGAATTTCATCTTTAAGTTAATGTACTTAATCTGTAAAATTCATTACACAGTAAGTAGACTGTAAGAAGTGACCAAGTTAGGCAGACAATCTCCCTCTGCAAGTTTTCACAGGCATGAAAGACTCCCCTGATTTCTCTAAGGATTGTTTATAAGAGGTGCATTTGATGGACTAGATCACTTCGCTGTGATCCTATGCTTGACACCTTAGAATTAGAATTTTTCTCCAGACAAGTGCAAACTGCTCAGGTAACATTCAACTCAAATAACTAATGCAACAAAAGAATCCAGAAACACAAACCACTGGTTTTTTTTAAGGGAATATACACTATTAAGGCTGTTTTTCCGAGCAAGATCATATACTTGTAAGAAAAGCTATAAACTACTTACCTCTTCAGTGGCACTTCTGACAGCTTAGATCTGCAGTTCAAAAACAACCTGAGTTTCACATTGATAATGTCTTTGAGTACCTACAGAAAAAAAAAAAAATCTCTGTAAAAAATGGTTCTTGGTAATCAAACTTTGAAAATAAGTCAAAGTTATCTTTGTGACATCCTGTCATTTCTCAAGCTTCAGTAGAAATCTCAAACATTTTAATACACAGATGTATTTATAACTTTAAAGGATGTTGTCAGATATTCCAAATAAAGATTTGACCTTTTCTAAAACTACATGATTTAGCACGATAGTCTTGATAGTCAAAATGTTGATGTTTTCCCCTAGTGATGCAGTTTTTTTAAAGAGCAGCTATCCGCATTTTCCAAAGCTTGAGTAAATTATATTATCACCTTCCTTATATTGTGTTTTCTAGAGATTTTAAAGCACTTGAAAGTTTGTAAGTACAACATGTGCCTTTTATTCAATAACCAATCTTAAACCAATGACTTTCACCCTTACTAAAATTGTTGTATACAGGAAATTGTTGAATATGGTAAAGCCCAGAGAATTATTTTAATACTTAATTAGTTAATAATTTTAAATGTCAGCAATAGATTAATGATGTTTTAAACTATTCAATCAACTTCAAAGCATTCCAGTAAGTTAAAATATTTCTACTTCTTTCTCAGTTTCTTCATCTGTTTATTTCCAAAATACTGATTTTCTGGATGCTGTTATATAGGAACCATAATAATAGGACAGTATTTTTTTCTTATTTTTTGAGCAATCTATTTTGTTTAAAGTTAACAAAGTTATTAATTTCTTTAAAGCACTCAAAAACCTTTACCAAGTTATCTTCATTTCTGTGGTTTCTGATCCAAAGTGCTTATTTGAAAGCATAAAACAGCTGTGTCTACCTTTATGGACATTATTAGAAAAGCAAATAAGATATTAAAGCTAAGTTAAAATACTGATACCACTAAGCCTAAAATCTGAAATTACTATAATGGCAAGTAAATTGGGAACAAAGCAAGACAACGGTCATTGTTAAATCTCTCTTTTATTATAACAATTTTTTTCTTTCCTCAGCTCAACCCATGGCTACACATACTCTTTACTATAGTGCTACAACTTTACATAGTCCTAGGGATCTGTTCTGCTCCTAGTTTCTCATTCTCATCCTTTGTGTCATCTGAATACCATCACTGAAAAACTATTGAGCAAAAAATAAAGACTAGGGAATGGCATGTTTTGTTTCTACACCAGGAGGAGGTGGCTTTCCAGATAGTTAGATATATATATATTTTAATTTTCAGATTATTTTATTTTTCATTTAAAAAAAATAAAAAAAAAAAATTTGAAATAAGTTTCATCTACATTAAAATATTTCTGATTTGTTTAGTTTCATCAGCATTTCATTATTCTCTCCTAAGGGTTGGCTTCTTGAATAAGACTATAGCTCGTATGAATCAAGTAGGATCTGCGGTGGCTGAACAGCTTGGTACACCATGGGAGTCATTTGCCTAAGCATACATTAGGGAAGACACTGCTCATTAGGGAGCCTGTTGCTCCTCGGAGGAACGGAGGCTTCTGATCTGAGCTACAAGGTCCTTCATGCAACTTACCATAATATGAACTTCTGTCAGAATGGAGAGGTTCCAGTCAATTCCAAAATGAAAATATTTTCGTTTGGTAATATCAAGCTTTCATTTTAACTAAGAATGGTGAAATGAAAGATCTGGTTCTAGAGAAAAGCTAGTACTTCAGAGTCTTGAAATAACAGAATTTTCATGAAATTTTTAAATGTTTTACTTTGCTTCACTATTATGTATGAAGAGTGAGTGGATGCCTCAACATTTAATACAAAAGGCATAAAGGTATGAAAATGGGAGGGGAAAAAGCAATGTAAAAATTTATGAAACTTTCATAATTACTGCAGAGAAAAAGATAAACTGGGATGCAGTAAAAATCAAGTTACAGGCTTCAGAATTGTAACGGACCATAAAGAGAAGACAAAATTTACATTTTTATGAGAAACTATAAAGTAACCTGAGGTAGACTGATATTCTGCAGCTAAGGAAAAAAGAAAATAATTTTGGAAGCTATGTTTTTAGGACAGTCTCTCTTTAGATGATCAATAGCTACACACAACAGAAAACTTCTAGATATACTTGGCAGCATTAATCAACTGAGAAATACCTTTCCAAGAACTGAAAGGTTTATAGTCCAATCTTCTTATCATCATATTACGGGTCAGATTTAGACCACCTCATTTAGGTACCTTGGAAAACTAAGGTGATTTGGTTTAATGGAAAGAAGCATATGCCTCTTAAGATTTTGAGATGGGAGATCCTTTCCCTCTATATTACGCAGACAATCTCCTCCTTTCCTTCAATTGACTATAAAGAGCATTTATGGACTCACTTTTAAGAGGAATGGTCCATGGGGCATCTGAATTTTAATTGCAAATAAGGTACTTACAATGATGAATTAGATCATCCCCAACTTTTTAATATGAATTTAAATAACCAAATATATATTTTTAAAAATATCTAAATTTTGTTTACCTCTTTACTACACTGTACATGGAAATAAGAAGTTTAGTGAAAATTAAACTACAAATATGCAAATTAAAAGAAATGAACACCATCTCACAATCAATAAATGAGCCATCTTCTGTGCTTCTCTTGTCAATGGATCCACAATAGCAATAACATCATAGAATGGTTCATTCTGTTGGGGATCGACTTTTACTACACTGTTAAAAAAAATTAATAAATAAATGACATGAAAACTCTAAACTGAATTTGTGGAAATAACAAACATTTTTAGGCATGGATTTGTAATATCAGAGCCAGTTTAGATTTTACTGCTCGTGAAGACGTTTCCCTCATTTCAAGCAGTAATCATTATTGCTCCCTGTGATATCACTAGAAAAGCTAAACATGAACAGCAATTAAAATTTAGCATTAATCTACACAGTTCCATACTGGTTATTGATTAAATACATGCCCCATTACAAAAATCAATGAAACAAAAGGAAAAGACACAGCAAAATTTTTAAAAATGGCCTTTTTGTCACTGGTCTACAGTTTCCTTTACCGATATCTAGAATCGTCATATTTGACAAGTGCCAGCAGTAACACAATTTTAAAATTACAGTGGGAAAAATGGCAACTGAGAAGTGTGAAACTTGATAGGATGGATTAGCTTTGTGCATTCCAGAAAATAATTTAGTATGATAAATTTGATTAGACTAAGTTAAGGAGACCCTAGTTAAAGTACTCTGGATCTACAGGAAGGAAATGTTAGTAAACCTTAAAACTTTAAAAAAAAAAAAAAAATCATGTGCTGTAAATACACAAAATGGACTATCTGAATTTGTTTTCCACAAAAAAATATACCTAGAAATGTGAGTACCATTAGCAAGTCAAACTCCCTCCAATACGGTAGTAGCATAGCACTCCCTGTTATTAGTGTAACTTTGGAAAAGGTGTTAGCCACTTAAAACAGGCTACTGATTTCACTCCTTGTCTTTTCAACAAGTATTAGACAGGGCCAGCACATCAGAACTGCACACTAGAGCATCTTTACCAATAAAAACAAGTAAGGATTTGAAAACAGCATTAAAATAATTTTATTTTGACCATGGTTCTTGTGCTATCATATGTCCTTTTAAAAAATGTACCTGTCTTTGCTCCAGAAAGTTTGCCCCAGCTAAGCTTAAATTAAAACGGTTACTGTTAGTATCCCATTACAAAGACGACAGGATTCACAGATACACATCTTTGTATTTTAGGTCTCATTCATTAACAATGACAACAAAAGGCAACACTTGTGGCATATTCACTTTCTAAATCTAGGATCAGAAACACAAGGAGCCAACATACAAGTAAATACACTAATGACACTAATATGAGCTCGCCAAGCGTAAATCTGTTAACTGAAGGCAGTCTGCTCAGTTTTTCTTACGGAATTAAGTGCCAATAAGCCCCATCAGCTTGCATTTTAATGTAATCTAATTGTATTTTACAGTCTAATCTAACTGTATTTTAGGGTCAAGCTGAGCACAGGAGCTATAGCCAAGAGTGAGACTGCTAAGCCACAAACTGTTATACAATATAAACTTATGTATATTAGCCTTGACAATAGCTCAGGATCCACAAACAGAAAAAGCTGTGCTAGAGTTTTCCACGTTAATGAAAATTAGTGGGGGCTTCTTTTAGCTCTAATCTGTGAAATTACTTCTAACATTTTAGTAAATGTATGGACTCCAAGTTTTCTAACTCCAGATCACCACTTCTATTCGCACCAATTGTAATCACTCTTGTTTCAGTAAAGGATAAGGCTGGAAAATCATTAGGTATTACTAATTAATTTATTGAGAGAGAGGTAAAGATGCATTACACTAGGGCAGATGAACAGGTTGTTCATACAACCATACAATCAACTTCTTTTAAAACCGGAATGCTTACTCAAGTTTTCAAAGACCTTATGTAGTAATCAGTACATTCTAATTTTAATATGAAAGTACTTTAAGTACATTATCATTGCAGACAGAACTTACCTGTGCTGTTCTTTGAGTAATTCAGCATCTTGTCTCATCTCTGTTTTAGGCAAAGACGACAATAGGGCATCTATTTTCATAAGCAAATCACTGCCACTATATTAAATAAGGCACATACAATTTGTTTTCCATTAGAAAAAGGAGTAAAACATTCACATTTTAATGTAAGTCTGTCTACATAAGGGGTATCTTAAAGCCCACAACCTGAGCTCTTTAAAAAGATTATCACCTCGAGATTTGTAGCTTTGAGTAAAACATTTAGCATGACAATGCCCAAGAACCACTATTGCGTACGCTTCTTAAAATTAAGCAATGCAGAATTAGCAGAATTACCATTCAGCCTCACAGTTTGGATGGTACAATCTGCTGATGTTTATAGCTCCTTATTACTTTTTTTGCAATTTTTTTCCTCTCTGATAACATCTAGGAACAGACATAAATGAACGAAGTTTCAAGTTTACTTAGCCACACCTTTTAATTTTTTTGTATTTCTTACTAGAAATTCCTTCGAAACTTTAGTAGTTCTATTTCAGTGTCACTAAGTCTTAATATTTGATTAAATATGTTTTGCCTCTCACTACTTATCTCCTTGATAGTTCTACCTCTTCTTGACTTTGTTTTTCTGGTAGTTACTCTCTCAGTTGCGCCAGTCCTTCCAGATAACAGAAATAATACTCGGACACAGAAAGTCAATAGATATTGTAAAAATAACATAATTTTGCTCTCTTCTTTGTACGTAAACTGGATCCTTAGATTAAAAGCTGGCTAGAACTCACCTTTATGCTTCTTCAATTAACAGATGTGTGAATRTTGTCTAGCAGGGTGTCCGAGCACCACATCTGTCCATGCCTCTACAGGCTCCTTTTCTAACGATTCCCAAAGACAGTGCACTTTCTTACTTCAAATATCAATACTCAAGATATTACTGTGGTTTTAAGATGCACTTGATTTTACCACGCTTATTATTATTCTTTATAATTACTCTTAAGTAAACAAAAGCTAGTAGAAATTGTTTAGTTAGCTGTACTTGTCTCTTGGTTGTAAGTACAGTGAAAGTAAAAGTATTTGGAGTAATTTAGCAGAGCTGCACACATGTTATGAGGCAAGTTGGAGAGGATATGATTCTTTGGATAAGCAGTGATCTCTTATGCCTTAGCCTCATCACACATATGACCAATGATAAAAGCGTGCATGTCTCTTGAATAACACAGGGTGCTGTTTTTCTGCTCTGCGCTGTAGCAACAACGTACCAAAGAGGCTGTCAGCAGCAGGGTAAATGACACGTGCAGTTGAAAACCAACATATATAGTTTATATATATATAGTGGAAAGCTATGTTTTTCATAGCAAAACATAGCGAATCATAGCAAAACAATAGCAAAATTAGCCAAGCATAAAGGTGATACAAAATTTAGCAGATATGCCGTTTCTTCTAGAAAATAGGGCAAGTGTTTGAGTAGGTAAATATACTAAGTCTGTCAGGGAAATGCTTAAAAAGAAATGAGGGACAGTTAAACCTGTCTACATAGAAGTACTCAGATGCTAAGTAACTGTAGAGTGTATGTAAGTCTATAGTATGAAGAGTACTATGATTATATATTTGAACCTTTGTTCATATTTCCCATGCAAAAGGATTATGAGTCACAGGCAATAAACAAGGCAGTATATCATAAAGCCTCAAAATGCAAAGAGTTTTACCTTTTACTACTGTTTCCCATCTCTTTGACAATAGCTTTAATCTTTTCTGCTGAGGTACTGTATGTTATTTTTTCCAACAAATTGAAGTCTTCTGTATAGAATTCATTTTCATCTAAAGGACCCAGTACCTTAGATAGAGAAAAAATGTTACTAAGCGTAGAATGTCCCAATAATGTTTCTTCTCTAAGCAAAAATATACTAATATTTTAAATGAATGCACAATATTCAATATGCAACCCCCAGCCCTATATATATCAATATTATTAACTATGTAGTACTAAACTGTATAGTAACTATACAGGATTAGGTTTTTACAGTTCTGTAATTACAGTTAATTACCAGTCACAAAGAACAGTTGCAATGGAAATATCCATGACATTTTTCATTATACGTACTTATGTAAAGGAGTACACTATTTAGAAGTAACAAATCTAAGTTTAAGAAAAAGCTGTTAGGTACATTATTTCAAACTGAAATTCAAATTACTATCTGCCTACCACAGTCTTTAGTTGTTTAATTCTGTGAACACCATCTTAACTCCTCAAGGCTTCTCAGATGAAGCAGAATGGATAGAAATGAAGACAAGAGCAAAGGATAGAAATGCAGGATATCCAGAGACAAGAAACAGAACTACCAGTTTTTTTGGGTGTCTGAAGGAAAAGAAGGTGCCTTGAAGTCCCAGAAAATAGCTTTGAGGATGTTGTTTGGATTTCCTACTCATAGTCTACCAGGCTAAACTGACCCAAGTCAACTTCAAGAGCCTACAGGGCTCCCAGGATGTAAAATGTCATGATGTAAGTTCGGTGCCGAATGCCTCTCTCTCGAAATTCAACTGCTTCCTAGAAATGAGACGTCATCTAACTGAATTCCACTTTCAAATTTTTTATTAGTATTAATGATGCATGAGATAGAGAATACCATAGTGTGATTATGAAATATCAGTAGAAGTCATAATTAGAAAAAAAAAAAATTTGCTCATAAAAAAAAACTTCAGTGCTGAAATAGCAAGGATAGAAATGACAGACATCCCATGTCTTTAAGTCACCTCTTAAAGTGAAAACACACTTTCAGATAGATGCATATTATCAAATTTATCCAAGTATTTATAAGAAAAGTATTTCGTCAAAACTTAATATATGACATTATTTGAGCTTTTTTAGGCATGGAAAACAGTAATAACCATTTATAAAATAAAATTGCATATTTAGTTACGGGTTTTTTTGTTAACACAAAAAACCCAAGACAATTCTTTTGTCTTTCATCAGCAAAAATGCTTTCTGTGGGTTTGTTAGTGGCATTTCAGTTATATCTCAGAAGCCATTTAGGATGCACAAGAGTAACAAAGAACACAATTTAGAGAGAGTTTGGAATTAGATGCCAACATAGTATCTCTATTTCTTTCTAATGGTGGCGCAACACACAGAAAAGACTTAACTCAAAGAGCAGTGTGTATAAATTGTATTTTTAATGTAAGGTATTGACTGTCATTAACAAGTACTAAATATTGAACCCAACTCTGTATTTTTTAATCACAGTTCATCTATAGCCACACTGCAATAAAGGCTATTGGTTTCAGAATATATACACAAGAAATTGAAACAGCAAAACTACTATACTTTTATTTGAATATTAAGAGTTAAGACTATTGAACAATTTAATATTTATGAACAATTTGGGTTTTTTCCTAAAACAGAAGAGCTTGAAATACTACCCTAGTCAATGTAACTTATTTTTTATTATGTATGTGCAGTAGTTCATCCTATACCAAATGTGTAAAATATAGCTAACTTCAGGATCAGAATTTATTCTTAAATATCATTAATAATACAGCAAATATGAACCTATTTAGAGAATTTTGTCTATCAATTAATCAGATTATCTCTTAAATAGCTGTGGGAATGACACAAATACATAGTAGCTTCAATGGAATGGAGCTAATAAACAAATTAGTAGGAAACAAAATAAAAAACAAGGCAAACATTCATACCACACTCTACCAACAGGATGAAAGAGTGGGAAATCAATATAATGCATTTTGTTTAGCTTGAAACTGAAGTTCCAGGAAATAAAAAGTACCTACAAAAAGACTAAGAGATGAATTAATTTCTTACCCTGCCATTGCTCGTAACAGCCATTTGCCCAGGAAGCAGCTTAAGAACCTCCTGGCAGAACATCTGGTGGGTTTTAATTATATCCAGTCCTAAAGTGTTGTACTTCTTCTCAAAAGTATCACCATCCATTCCCTGAAACAAAGGTAAAGTATGAGATGATGGAATGATTCAGCAAAATTGTGTAACAGCTAAGGTAAGCAAAGATTTTCTGCAAGTTACGTAGTAACCAGAAATCAGAATAAAGCAACAACCTTAGCTTCAATGTAAGTACATGACTATTGGTGTGGAGCCATGGTCTCCCAACTAGCTAGTGTGCAGTTTTTACCCCTGGGCAACTGTGAATAACCATGAGAGGAAAGCCGAGCCTGAGGTTAAACATTTTTTCTAAGATCCAGCACACAGCTGCATGAAAAATAATATACTCTGTCAACAACTAAACTGTATTCTCACCTTTAGGAAAAAGGTATAAAAAATCCATACCACTCTAAAAACCTAACAGTAATTTTAACGTGGTCATTGGATACAGCTTAAACATGTTTTGGGGAAKCCAACATCATCCAGTAAGACACATAACAAATCAATGTTCAAAGTGGGAAAAAAATGCTGGAACTTTGCCATGCACACAATGGCACTGTGTCTCACCTGTCAAAATTATCCTGCTGTATTAAACTCTACTGATATGTATTTCTTCATTAGAAATACACAGACTAAGCAAATAGATTCATTCAGATACAATTAATAGAACAAAATAAATTAGTAACATGCATACACTGCTTAATTAGCTATCTCTGTGTCTTTCAAAATTTATTAGACAATGAAAAAAAGAGCATGACCCAAACCCGCTAATTAATTTTTCAATACGGTGCCAGAGAGTTCTCTTAGTCTTCCAAATCTTCCTATTTAAAAATACTACAACTTACAGTTCTTTCTGAAACAAAAACTGTAGTTTGCAGCTGTTATTTGGTAACTCAGCTCTACTCTACGTGTGAACTTTGAAGTCAGCAACATTTGTATTTTAAAATCAATGAATTTTCATAGAAACACACCAGAAAATGTCAACCAGAAGTATACAATGCTCGTTAACCTCAACTGCTTCAGTCTGTGCCTATTACTGCTCACAACCACAACAGCAAAGTAAAAACAGTTACTTCTGAAGCCTTAATTCTTGACAAATATTAATACTGTAATTTTAATTGAGAGCTTTAAAAAAAAAACCCAAACCCAAACCTATTAAAAATTAAACTATTTTGGTCTCAATAATCCAGTATCCGTACTCTCTATTTTTCAGTACTCTCATATCATCTTCCTTTACTTTAGAGAAATTCTCTATTATTCATCACATAAAAGTTGCCAAAAATCCAAATCTGCTTGAGCAGAAACTGTATAAGGGTTATAAACTTCATAGCATTTGGCCAAACACTGTTACTCTCAACAACATCTCCTTACAATAAAATATATGTAAAATGAAAAAGAAAGTAGTCTAATTTAGTTTGCACTCACTGGGATGAGGAATTTAGCAATTTTAGTTCCAGCAGCAAGGGATTTTGCTGTCTCTTCCTTAGTGAGTTTACTTAGGAAACTTTTTAAATTGCTGTTGTTTTGGGTTAGAAAAGCAGTCAAAATTCCTCTTGCAATGGCTGTGTTATCTTCCTTTATTTTTGATGAAGGATTGTTCAAAATCCCAACTCGTGTATGACTGCTCGTTTTCTGCAAAGAAAAATACAGAATAATACACAATTTTACAGTTCCATCTACTGTTACCTAATGTATTTATATCTGTTATAACTGTGAAATGTCCTTAAGTATTTATTTTTTTGCAGCTATTTGTCTTTGGAAAACATCCATCAATGCCTAATTCAGAACTTCAACTAGGAGTAAAAATGGTATTAGTAAGGATTTACATATTCTGTAATACATACTTTAAATAGATTTTTTTTTTTTTTGATAGAACAATTACCTTTGAGCATTCTGCAGAAACATTTTTTTAACAAAGGACTTACACAAGTGTTCATTTACAGACTTCAGAACCTGGTTTGTAGATTTTTTTTTCTATTTTTCAGAAAATACCAAACTGATCATAAAATAAATACAAGAAAATTATCCACTTATCACCTTAATCTTAATCAGCAGTGTCCTGGTTTTGGCTGAGATAGAGTTAATTTTCTTCATAGTAGCTGGTATAGTGCTATATTTTGGATTTAGGATGAGAATAATGTTGATAACACACTGATGTTTTAGTTGTTGCTAAGTAGTGCTTACACTAGTCAAGGACTTTTCAGCTTCCCATGCTCTGCCAGGTGCACAAGAAGCTGGGAGGGAGCATAGCCAGGACAGCTGACCCAACTGGCCAATGGGGTATTCCATACCATACGACGTCATGCTCAGTATATAAGCTGGGGGAAGAAGGAAGGGGGGGACGTTTGGAGTGATGGTGTTTGTCTTCCCAAGTAACCGTTATGCGTGATGGAGCCCTGCTTTCCTGGAGATGGCTGAACACCTGCCTGCCGATGAGAAGGAGTGAGTGAATTCCTTGTTTTGCTTTGCTTGCGTGCGTGGCTTTTGCTTGACCTATTAAACTGTCTTTATCTCAACCCATGAGTTTTCTCACTTTTACCCTTCTGATTCTCTCTCCCATCCCACCGGCGGGGAGCTGGCAGCTGTGTGGTGCTTAGTTGCCAGCTGGGGTTAAACCTCGATAAGCAGGAAAATCTTTCACTTGCTAAAATCGGTGATGCCACTTAAATCTTACCAGAGAGTGATGATTCGAAGCTAGAATCAAATAGTGTCACTAACGCAAGAAAAAGTAAATTCTCTATTGCAATAAAGAATACAAAAATAAGGGATAAAGTCAGTGGTATTCAACATACTTAAATGGTAAGCTTTAAACTGCAGCGTTTGAGAAAATTTTGTTAAAAAACTTATTTGAAAAGCTTGAAAATGTGTTCTTTAAACTGTTCCTGAGAAGCATGCTCTCTCTCACTGGAAAGAAGACAAGCAACATACTAGGCTACATTAGGAGACACATGGCAAGCCGATCAAGGGAAGTTCTTATTCTCCTCTACTCAGTACTTGTGAGGCTGCTCTTGGACTGCTGTGCCTGGTTTTGGTAACCCCAGTGCAGTCAAGATGTTGAGATGCTGGAAAGGCTTCAGCAAAGGGCTACCAAGACGGTCAGAGACCTATGAGGAGGCATTGAAGAAGCTGGGCTTGCTCAGTCTGGCAAAGAGGAAGCTACGGAGAACCTTAATAGAAACCACCAACTACTGAAGGGGGAGTGAAAAACGTGACAGAGCCAAACTCTTCTTGGTAGTGGCAAACAGTATAACAAGGGGTAATGCCCACAGATTTTGGCTTGGCAGGTATTAGGAAAAACTACACTAGGAAGGCAGTGCAACACCAGAGCAAATTATCAAAGGAGGGGATGGAGTCGCCTCCTTGGAAAATTTCAGGACTCCTTCAGGCAAACCTACAGCTGACCTGATCTAATGATGGCAATAGTCCCGCTCTGAGTGGGAGGCTGAATTAGACGACATCCAGAATTCCAGCCAAGACATCTCTACTTTTTTCAAATGACGTTAAAGTATATTAGTAATTTTCAAAATAATATATTATGTATTAGCTGGAATAGTTAAAAGTGAGTTCTCTTTGGCCACTTCCCCTCCCAGATTCTTGCACAATTTTCTTCAAAGGCCAATGGCAAGTCACGTGCAAAAGGTGTCTGCCAGTTCTGCACCTATCAGAAATTCTACTAGACCCTGACCCAACAGACAAAAGGGACTAGAAAGGAGTAGAGAATCACTATAAAAATCAATGGACTTTTAAAAAATACTATGTTTTTTTTTTTGTCATGAAACTCAGAAATCATTAGACCAACCAGTACAACTGCAAATGAGGTTTAACTAAATCAAATCTATGAATTAGAATGAACATAATCAATTAAACTGCTATTTCATAGAAGATCCAACAAACCTTGTTCAGAACAGCTTTTTCTAATGCTTTTCCTAGATTCTCCTCACTAACACATGGGGACTTGCCCAGACAGTTCTTGCTCCCTAGAGCTAGGAACTATGGCATATTTTCCTCACTGAAGGGGGAAAATAGTGAAACTACAGGAGGAATATATCTGTCAAGCTTAGGTCACAGAACTAGCAGTCAGATAAATGAAACGGTTTTCCTGTAACAAGGACTTGTACTGCATATCCCTCCTTGCAGTTTTTTAAGCCTCTTTTTAGGACATATTTGGTGTCACATGCTCTCTGTAACATACCGGTTTTATAATTCCCTTAGGATGGTTCCTATTTCATTCCTGATTATTAAATCTGTATGTTTTCCCAATTTCAGTCCAATTACTCTTCTAAACTCCCCAGAACGGAGTTTTTTTGTCATTTATATTCACATGACATTTACTTATGTACTTTAAATTCTATTATTAATACTGAAGAACTTAAAAATAAGCAAACTCATAAATGTAGATGATCCTCCTAGCATATTAAAATAAAAAAAAAGTAATCTGTCTCAGAAGCCTACAAACAGTACGTGGGAAAATGGTCACTTCACAGCCACAGTTATGCCATACGATACTGGAGAACACTACGTAATGGTTCACATGAACAGGTATTATGCTAACTTCGCTGGCCCAGGTAACATACTAGGTTACCTCATGGGAGAAGGTCTGTAATTGGGAAGAAATTCACCCTCTTAATGCACAGCATCATAGTTTGTCTCCTGCATCAGGAGTCCATGAACCAAATGATCATCTACAGGCCTGTAAGATGCCAGTGCTGCAGGAGAGTAGAGCAAAATGAAAGCACAGTCTTGTAAGTGTGCACCTGACCCACAAAAAAAAATATTGTTACACCTTTATTTAAGTGTATAATTTTTGAATGTGCACAGTGTTGCTAAGAACATATTCATAATAGTTATTTTAATAAAAACTGCTAGAAACTCACCAGGTGTTTCAAGGCATTAGAAAGCAGTCGTCTCCCAGCTGGCTTATCGAAATCAGCAATAATCCAGATAGTAACAGCATATAATGTATCTTCATCTGAAAATTAAAGATAATCCTGYTTTACATTCTGGAGAATCTTCTTACGAGTAATGAATAATGAATTAGTTCTGTTTGAGATTTTGAAGTTATGTGTGTGTTTGACTGTTGACTTCAACTATAAGACTAACCTTTGCCACATGAGAATCTTTTGCCCTCTGAATTGAAATAAAATTCTTAGGAGGTACTTCATCATGTTAATATGAGAGAGTCACTAAAATAGCCAATCTATTGTTTACCACTGAAACAACATGGCCCTAAATAATAAGCTAGCTCCAATTAACAAGACCTGCTTTACCAGAGGTTTCTTGTGAACATTTGATGGAGGCTGGTCATACAGCCAGAAAGGAAAAGAATTAAGTAGTTACAAGAATGCTTGAGTTAGGCCATTCACTTTCCCCGGCAGCAAAGGGAGAGTCCTTCAACCAAAGGCAGGACAAAACTTACCATTTCTGGACACAAACAGGAATATACCAAATAGAACCCAAAGAAAGTAAACTACAGTATAGGTGCATACGCAGAAAATTTCCCTTTTTCCTGGTCTATAGCCTCCTGTCCTTTATTCTTCATAGAAGGGCAATGGTACACAAAAAATTCTGCAAAATTATCTGTAGAAGAATATCAGTCTACTCAGGTCTATCATATATCCCCTAAAAGGTAATATGCATAGACGGGAATTTTACAAGGTTCTGGTGACATTCCAGGAAGAGGTTATGATTAAGTGTTGTTGGGGTCTAGAGAAACACACTGGGAACAGAGATTTGAAATGTAGATTCCATCTTAAAGGTTATGGGTTTTACACAAGAGATCTGAATCTTAGAAATGAGCCTACAGATTGAAAGCCAGTCATCATTTGACAACTAGCTGGGATGTCCCTGTGGTTGTAGACAGATAATCAAATACAGTCAAATAATTTAATTCTAAAGAAATTTAAGTATATAGCATTTCTTTCTGATAATGGAATAATTAAAAACTATGTTAACACCATATAGTAATTACTGAAAGAATAGCACTTTGCTAACAGGATTATTCTGTTCCTTGATGGACTGATGTAAATGAGCAGTTTTTAACTTTAGATGTTAACAAGGTACAGACTAATGCAAAATTCCATGCAGTATTATGCCCCACGGCTGTAATTATAATTTCTTCTAACTGCAAGGGAAAGTACTTGCATATGCAATAAGAATATTTTACATCAAAAATATTTTAAGTGTACAAAAAAAGCRTGAGTTTTAGTAAGATAAAATGTATAAATGAGTGATAATACATCAGAAATATGTTTTTTTTTTCTTTTCTATAGAAAGACAAAGCTTCAGATACCAAAATTAAACAATCAACTAGAGGAAAAAGAATAGAGATACTGAATGCTAACAAGTAAGAAAATCAATTATCTCTTAAACTGTAGAAATGCCTAATTTTGATATAGATATTACAAAGACTATAAAGTCTTGACTTGATAATGCTGCAAATAAGAGTCACTTGAAAACTGAATATACTCTTTTTAATATTCTCAAGTAAAACTATGTCAGTATGAAAACTGAGTCTGTTTTCAAAGCTGCTAAAGTCTTACAAAACTTTTTAACTTCATGTCTGTAAAACAAAAAACAACTAGCCATGACATCCATCCCATTTCAAAACTACAAAATTTAAAATAACTATCCTGTTATTTATTATTTATTTATTTATTATTTATAATAATATTAGGATATGATCTGGCTCCTGAAAGAAGATACTGGGATATCGGGAAATTTACTTATTTACATGGGATACTTACTTACTTGGCATATTTTACTGGCAAATTTCAACAGTTTGTAATACCCATATATATATATATATATATAAAAAAATAAAACGCACATGCAAAATTAATATACCCTTTTTTGTTAAATACTTCATGTTGTCTGAAATCACAGCACTTTTATCTTGTGAGTCCAAAAAGGAGAAAGTAGAGAAGTCTTCCACATCAAATGGAACTGCAAAATGTAAAACACAACAAGTTAGACTTAAAAAAAGGAAAATCATAACAACAGTCAGTCCGAGAAAAGTAGTTACCAGATGTGGATCTGAAATGTATGTATCTTCTTTCTGCTCCAAGAATAGTGGGGTTTATACGGGAAACTACATTGTGCTGATCCATAAGAAAATCCATTGCATTTATATGATCATTTAACAAACCCTGTAGTAAAAGAAAAAAATTAAATCTGTACTTTCATAGTTTCAAGACAAACAAAGACCAAGTATTTGTACAATCTTTCAACTGAGCTTAAAGCTTCTATATACACCAAGTTATGGACCATGTCAAGTCAAAAATGTATAAATACCACACAGATAGTATTTCAAAATATCAGATACACATTGTTCAATAAACAACTGCAGTACATTGTCAGTTTCTGGTTGAAAAATTCCGTATGATTACTATATGCTTAGTTGATCCTTCAATCTTGTATAATCTAAATATACTGTTTCAAAACCATGACCGTAAATTAATGTAACAATGTAATTTCAGTTGTTGTATTATTAATTTCAAGCCATTTCATTATAAAAAATTTAATATATAAACATGACTCAAACAATCCACTGCCAAATATTTCATCTTGCATTCATTCAGAAATGTTAAACGTACCATGAACACTGCCCTCTGGAAGAACCCGGTGGCATCAATAATCCTCTGAAGAATAACTGTCTCTAACTCTGCAGCATCCATCTCTTCTCTGTTAAAGGGCATGCCATTAAACAGAACTTGAGGCAATGGACCCAGGCCAGTCTTTTTATAAAAGGTTGCTCCTGCCTGATCATGTCAGAAATATCACAGGATTAAATAGACTGTGGCTGACTGTAGCAAAAAAATGAAATGAGTATCAAGAGACAGTGAACTCTAATCTCCAAGCACTATTCACTGTCACACCTTCTCATGAGTAGCAGGGACAAAACAGGAAATGTTTGGAAACCAAACAGGACGCATGGGACTCATTTCTCAAATAGAATGACAAAAATATTACAGATCTATATATGGGGTTTTAAACTTTTACTTTATCATCTTGCTGAGAAATATTACTTTGTTTTGCTTAATATTCTTAGCAAAAAATATTAAGTAAATAACATTGGAGAAGGACCTTGAGACAGTCACAGTTTGAGGTGGATTGACCTCGACCTTTTCCCCCAAAGACAGCACCCCCAAAACCCTCAAAAGGCTCTTATGTTCAGAAGCCAAGCCTTGATTGGTAAGAAAGCAGAACAGGCTAATTTTTCCCAAACAGAGAAAATTCAGTGAGACAAACAGAAATAAAAATGTTTTGTAAGTAATTCCCCCTTCCTATTCTGTATCCTTTCATGTTTTCTTTCACTGTCACTTTCTGGATGGCTACAAACTCTATGGCAGTATCTATGTGCCCATCTTTCTGTCACCGCACTGTCTCCTCCCTGATCTTCACTGCAGTCTCATAGTCCCTGCTTGAACAGAGGGCTTCCTCTTGGTAGGTCTCTGTCTATTTTTCTTCAATATTCTCTGTGGGAAGCTTTCCTCCCCTAAGTGTACCCAGCTGTTTCCAGGGCAGATTCAAACTGCCCTTCTATACAAAGCCTCCATGTGACTCAGTAAGGAACAAGCAGCATAAGGCAAACAGCACCTTTTTTTCTGGCTGCCCACATGCACCTTTTTAAAGGAACATAATATACGTTATATAACAAATTTTAAAAGGAAATAAATAAAGTGGATGGCGTGTGTCAGAAACACAAGATTGTATAGATGGCATGGCTGAAGAGACATGAAGGAAAACGGTATTTTTATATATATTTTAGCAGAAAATTGTCTACATAATTAATTATAGATAAAAATATGTCTTCTCTACAGCCTTTAAATCAAAATCCATAGCTGCCTTTCCCAAAGGAAATCATAACCAGAAAGCACAATTAAAGGAAACAATGATTCACCTAGAAGACAGGCTTCAGCTCGTCACCCAGAAGAGACAGGTAAACAATATCTGCAGTGCGAGAGAGACCCCTTGACATGCTTACTAGAAAAAAAACTTGTGCACCTGAAAGCAGCAGGCAATAGTACATTTTAATAGTGATAGTAGTAATGCAGAAACCCTTTCAACATTTCTGCTAATGCCTGAATGGTGGCTGAAGAAAAATTTAACTCAAATATACTGTATTTATGTGCTTTAACATTTAGCAATCTTCCAGCTTAGCAAATGCAATTAATTGTGTACTGTAGTATTTCTTACCACTTTGCTCTCAACATACCTTCCTCCCTTCATCATATTCAGAATGAACACCTACTATACTCTGAACATCAGCGTGGGGATATTCACTTCTAAGAACATCTTTCACATGATTTACTGTTAGAACATTTCCATTTTTCACTTCATGGTACATCTGTAAAAATTATAACAGAAAGAAGTAAGTAAAATGGAATAAATTTTCAATCATAACTTAATAAAAGTAAATAAACAATAAAGTAAATATCATCTTTTTATAGTGCTGCAGTAATTTTTATATTGGTATACTTTTATATTGCTTTTATTGCTATATTGCAGTTTTTATATTGCTTTAGTAATGCACAATTATGCACATATGCACAATTTTTCATCAGAGCACTGTTCTGATTAATCTATTATTATACCTTTATACCTTCTAAATCTGAAGTGGCAAAGTAAATACACTTATGTGAGCTGAATGTGAAAGGTTATTTCTCTCCACTGATTAGAGAAGGAATCTAAATTCTTGCTATGAACTACCTAACCGTGGGTAGTTACCTGAATCCATATGGGATGAATCCAAGCCTGAATTAGTCAGTGACACTTTTTCCTAGTGATAATTTTTCCTTACCAATGCTATTTTATAGCATAAGTTTTTATTACTTCTGTCAAACATACAAAATAAATTTGAAGTGAAAATTATTCAATCCATTTCTTTTCAAATGAGGAACAGTACATTTCTCTCTATAGCGCTGAATATCTCAAACCTGTATTTTATTGATTTTATTTTTGTTATCTTTTAATTATATTTATCATCCCCTCCTTTTTATATTATGAAACAAAGTAAACAGAGGAACACAACATTTTAAAAAGCACACTGTAAATTGATATTTTGTGGTCTGGTCATGGACAGTAGTCACGCATGCGTGTCAGCTCCTAACACTTGTGGATTTTTATTTCTCTTTTAAGGTACTCCTAGTTACTTCAGTTCCTTTCATCTTAAGCTCTCTGAGTTTGTCCATGACATTAGTTTCTAGACACTGAACAGAATAATAGAAAACAAAAGTAAGAAAAAATGTTATGTATTAATACCATATTTTCTGATATAATTTTGCCTGCAGTCTTCACATAGACTGCTCACTTTAATTCCCTCCATTCAACCCTTGTCTCTGAAATTCCTGTCTTTACATGAACGTGCATTCTCTCACACAGAAAACCTGGCTCATTCATTAAGCTGCAAGCCTGGGATATTTGTTTTCTACACCAATGAATAGCTCAAACATGACCAAAAAAGAACTTATCTTACTCTGTTTCACTTTACACTAGAGAACAACCAAGAGTTTTTCAAAGCTTATAGGATTGCCAAGGTGCTATTAAAATGCCTGTACTCCAAGAGATACAGAACACAAAGGCTGGCAACATCACGTTAACGCAGATAATACAGAATCATTTTTCACAAGAATATACTGAAAGCTGTAAGGTATGAATCTACCTTTTTACATTCTTGAAGAAAGCCTGTAGATAGGTAAAATGACAAGAACAAGTTGGTTTCCGGAGGAGGAAAATATTTCTGCAAATCTTTCTATAGCATATTAATGCTATACATGTTTTAAATACTTTGTTTCCATGTAAAGTAAATGCAAATGTATCATGTTGTCACAAGGTAGCAAAATCCTAACTATACAGAAAAGTAGTAAGTTAAAAAAAAAAAAAAGGTCATTTCTTGTGAAAGAACTAACATTAATTATCGAGGTAAAGGCTTGAGAGGTGTCAGATTCCTCTGCAATGTAATTAAAAGTTCTCCAAAGAGCTATTCCAGCGTCTTCATTTCCATCAATTTCTTCTTTTGTACTTAAAATGAAAACAAATCCAATTCTATAAACAAACAAAAAGAGATCATACATTTTAAAACAATATCAGTTTCACATACATTCCAATACCAACAGAGAAGAACAAGATGTTTGCATTCAAGTAATCTGTCCAGCATGTAGGCACAAAAAGCTGACAGTAATTAAGATTTCTGGGAGTCATTAGGATTCACTCACAGCCATTAGGATTTACTCACAGCCCTTGCTTTCCTTATCTGATCAAAGGTTATGACATTGTTTACGTTTCTGCCATCATCTCTTAACCTTGAGTCTTTATTTTAGTCTGAGCATAATCTGTTTTATTTTTCCTGAAATGGGTGTCTTGAGTATCTGAATGTAGACATGCTGGGGTCTTGATGCCCTGTCATCAATACATGCCATTCTTACTAGCCCTTCTCTTACCTTTTTTACCTTCTGGGGCTTCCCCACCCTCCCATTGCCATTCATTCTCCATTCACAGCAATTTTAACACATCTACTACAATTCCCTACATTTCCATTAAATGAAAAAAGCCCTAGAAATATGAGGCTTGAGAGGGAAAAAAACGAGAAAACTCCTAGTGGAGGTGGTATTTTGATACTGTTCTCATGAAAAAAACCTGGATTGATCTGGCCTTACTATCTTTACACCATGAATTGTAACAGAGATTTGGTGTTCTACAATAGCATGGGAAATTCAAACCTAACAGCCACTTGTTTGTCTATACAAAACATTTTGATTAAATCAAGCATCATCATTTGCTCATGTAACTCATGAAGATGTCACCGAAAGGTTTGGCACACATTCCAGAAGGCTCAAAAGTCCAAGATTCTGATGTGAAAATCCTGTTTCTCCAGGGAACAAAGGCTTTGAGCAATGAGACAATCTGGTCAAACAGACTGCAAATAGTGGCACAATGACTAAAGCACAAAGTCTTTCACAGACTGAAGACCCAGGAGAGTTAAAACTGAAGATATCTGAAGTTATATTATTCCCTGCTGAGAAGACATAAGGATCCTTCTGGTCTCTACTACACTACTTGAAAGGACTCCTGATCATTACAATCACCTCCATCTTAGCTGGTATAGGAAAAGGACAAGAAAGATCCTTCTGTTGAGGATCTCTGGGACTGGCAAATTGACCTGGACCAGAAAACACCAGGCCAGTTTCTGACAGTGAAAGGAAGGAAGGAGAGTAGACAAGCTCCATGCCATGTCACAAGCAATAGGTAAGAAGGAGCAAGAGTACCAAAATTTCAAAGGAAAATTTTCCAGTTGCAAGTGACAGAGCATGTGTACACCCATAGCTAGAACATACAGATTCCCAAGAGGAGAAATACATGCCTATTCATGAACACAGTCGCCTGCATTAAGAGATGAAGACCAGGAAGGTGGATTCTGCCAGTCACCTGGAATTTTGTGAGCGCAAAGCCAGCAGAACTCTAAGGACTTCCAAGCCTTCCACTGTCTGGTATCAATAAATTTTCTTAGAAGAATAGATACCTTCCCCTCCACCCCTGCACTTCAACATTAAGCCTGCTTGTATAATGGGAGAGAGGAATAGGAAGAAGATGGCCAAAACCAGATATTTTTATGAATCAGAAATGGAGATTTTATGTCAATACTTCACTGTTGCAGCAGCTCGGGATCAACTTCATGTAGTTTTCCAGAACACATCCTTGAATCATCCCGAATATGTGCAGCTAATGATATTCATACTAGGTCTGCAGAAAAATCCTCTACCATTAGCTGTCACTTCTCCCAAGACAAACCCAACAGTGCACAAAAGAGCTGCTCCATGAAAAATCCCTATGGAAGCAGCTATTCAACTTTGTTCTCCTCTACATTTACTTTTTAGCAAACCTACAGGTAGGGATGTCTCCAGCTGCCAAACTGCAACCCAAACCACTTAATAATGTGCTAACTGGCTTACACAATTGCAGTCATCTATGAAATACAGCTGTATAAGCTGCTGCCTATTCCTGACTACACATATGACAGCAGTGGATAAGTGTCCTATACACAGCAGTCAGTTGAAAGCTTCAAAATTATGCCAACTATCAAAAAGAGGTGAATTGTAAGACAGAACAAGGGAATCACAGTCTTTCTGAAGGAGTATCACAGAGACTCAAAGCTGGCTTCTGCTATACAAAACACTGTGCATCTTGCAAATATTTCCACAAAGCGTACAGTTCCATCATAGCTGCTACAAGAACGTGAGAGACCTACTGATCTCATGATACATGAGAGCTACTACAACAACACGACAATCTGCAATACTAAAGCCCCAAAACTTTACATGAATTCAAGGGGAAAACAGAAAAGTTTATGGAAGAGAAACCCACTGAGGGTTGCTAAATATTTAGAAACTCCATCTGGGTCTGAAATTCTTTGATCTCCAAATGCGTGAAGGCCAGGAAAATACTCAGGCAAAGTACCTGGTTGCCATGTTCTTTTTATCGTACCTAGGCAGCTCCTTGTGGCTTGTTGCAGACCGACTGACCTAAATGGACCTTTAGTCTGATCCAGTTTGGCTGCTCTTATGCTGTTATTTATCAGAAAAGGCAAATTAGGTTCTAGGCTATATTCTCCTCAAGGACTGAAGCAGTATTGTCTCCCAGGTAGTGACAACAGTGACAAAATGCACAGATAACTGATATCTGTCCTCCATTACTTTTTTGTCATTGAATGATAAAAACCAAAGAAAAACAAAACAATTATCAGAATTAGTAAAATTTTAAAGGAAAATGAAAAACCTGTAATTTATTGAGGAAACAAAAAGCCATTTCACAGGAAGATTTTAAATATTTAACATGGAATTCATCTTGCTGAACCTTGGATCTAGTTTGGACACCCTTCTCTTCTTTTATAAGCTGTGGAAATAAACAGGCGCTCCTGAGAGCAATTCATTTTTTCTTAAAGTAGGCATCTCGGATCAACCAGATTCTTCCTCAGAAGTGTCTCTCTCTCTCAAATGATGACTAGTTCAGTCTCAGACAGCTAATTTTTAGAAATTCAAAACTTGGTGAGGATAGTCTTGCTTTGGTCTTTAAGTATTTATATGAAAACAAAATTAGGTAAAGCAACCTCAATTGAAAGAACTAAATTCAAAACCGCCCTCAAATCATGTTTTACTTACAGAATATTTTGCTTAGGATGCAACTTCACATGGGCATCCAGTGGGACTATTTGACAAGATAATTTTTTATCAGACTTTTGCAGTTCATTTTCCACACACTCAGGTATGTTATCGCTTGCAACTTATTTGCTTAAGAATACTTAATAAGTAAGCTTAACACAAGTGGGTAACCAATGTGTCTTATTAGAATGTTGTTGCATTGGACTTCATTTGAATACACATCTTTGCCTAGCAGAATAGAAGATGAAGAAGAAAAAAGGAAAGCAACCTTCTTTTAAGACTTTTCTTCAAGACTTTCAGTTTTCCTTACCTAAGTGGTACATTATGATGATAGAATAATTCTGCCAGTTTCATATAATCACCTGTATCTTCTTGGACAGGATCAACAAAAAGTACCTAAGAAGAGAAAACATATTATACAGCCAATATTTATTTTTGATGTTCGTTTTTAATTTTTTTCAGACATAAAATCTAAGATAAGAACAGAAATTTCCAAAGGACCTGTGCGCCCCAACTGTTTTCAATTTCCTAGAGCATTCATTGTAAGAAAACATTAAGAGTATAAATGAAAATAACTTCAGAATTAATGAATTTGGACAAAATACTGAAAACAGGATTTAACCGTTTATTGAACTTCAAAACCAAGTGATATCACTACTGTCCTTCGAAAGACTCTGTGCCAATAATTTGTTTTTATTAAGGAACTTGACATTTAATTAAGAAGGGTCTAATGCTGATTTTTCTATTACTTCTTTCGACTAACTCTCTTCTGTTGTGAAAACCAAACTAAAATAAATAAACAGAATATATTGACTTAAAACTTTAATTAAAAAATGGGGAAAGAATTCTTCCTTCCTGTCTCACATCTTTGTATTCACTCTTTCACTTATTGTAGCTTGAAGTGTAAAATCAGATCTTTCAGGCATGCACAGAATCTAAAACTGGAATCTGCATAGGTAGATTATCCTTGTGCAGATTTAATTATGACATTGGTACCTTATTTATTCAGCTTTGCACTGCAACTCCCTTTAGAATTTATGATAATTTTGCTAGAGTAGCTGAAATGCAGCAGAATAATTTTAAAAATTTTGAACACTCCCTCCCCCTCAGATTATAGTTAACTAAGTTGTAGATTTCTATAATATAGCTGTTATATACATCTATGCCAATATTTAACTTTGAATACATAATGCAATCTACTTCATATTACACACGTTTCATTATGAACATACTTTTTTTATTACATATTGCTTGTATTTTGGTTGTCTTTTTATATACTGAACTTCACGTCACTTGGAGTGACTACATCAGTAGACAAGGGAAGAGCTACAGATGTCATCTATCTGGACTTCTGTAAGGCCTTTGACATGGTCCCCCACTACACCCTTCTCTCTAAATTGGAGAGATATGGATTTGATGGGTGGACTATTTGGTGGATAAGGAATTGGCTGGATGGTCACATCCAGAGGGTAGTGGTCAGCGGCTCAGTGTCCAGATCAAGATTGGTGACGAGTGGCGTCCTGCAGGGGTCTGTATTGGGACCAGTATTGTTTAGTATCTTCATCAATGACATAGACAGGGGGATCAAGTGCACCCTCAGCAAGTTTGCACATGACACCAAGCCAAGTGGTGCGGTCAACATGCCTGAGGCACAGGATGCCATCCAGAGGGACCTGGACAAGCTGGAGAAGTGGGCCCGTGTGAACCTCATGAGGTTCAACAAGGCCAAGTGCCAGGTCCCGCACCTGGGTCGGGGCAACCCCCAGAATCAATACAGGCTGGGGGTTGAAGGGATTGAGAGCAGCCCTGCCGAGAAGGACTTGGGGGTACTGGTGGATGAAAAGCTGTACGAAAAGCTGGACATGAGCCAGCAATGTGCACTTGCAGCCCAGAAAGCCAACCATATCCTGGGCTGCATCCAAAGAAGCATGGCCAGCAGGTCGAGGGAGGTGATTCTGCCCCTCTACTCTGCTCTGGTGAGACCCCACCTGGAGTACTGCGTCCAGCTCTGGAGTCCTCAGCACAGGAAAGACATGGACCTGTTGGAGCAGGTCCAGAGGAAGGCCACAAAAATGATCAGAGGGCTGGAACACCTCTCCTGTGAGGGAAGGCTGAGAGAGTTGGGGTTGTTTAGCCTGGAGAAGAGAAGGCTCTGGGGAGACCCATTGCAGCCTTTCAATACTTAAAGGAGGCTTATAAGAAAGATGGAGAGAGGCTTTTTACCACTAGTAGTGACACAGTAGTGACACTGTGACAGAACAAGAGGTAACAGTCTTAAACTAAAAGAGGGTAATTTTAGATTGGATATGAAGAAATGAGGGTGGTGAGACACYACAGGTGTCACAGGGGCCCATCATTGGAAGTGTTAAAGGTCAGGTTGGATGGGGCTCTGAGCAACCTGATCTAGTTGAAGATGTCCCTGCTTATTGCAGGATGGTTGGACTAGATGACCTTTAAAGGTCCCTTCCAACCCAAACCATTCCATGATTCTATGATTCATACAATTACCTTCTGCAATTTAAATTTCAATTTAAATCAGCAACAGCTGTTTCCTTAACTTACTAAATGATACCGAATGCTATGTACAGAGGAAAAATTAAGCTACAAGACATTAATAATTAGTAGGCTTTATAACTTAAATCTTTTTGTACCTCAGTTCACCATGTCTAAAACAAGGACAGTTATCATTACCTTCTCTCAGTAGTGTACTATGAAGAAAATTCCTTGATAGTAGTGAATTATCTATATGTAGCATGGAAAGGAACAGAAATCTCCTGACAAAACTGTGCCCAAGTCCACTTCTGGAAATCAGACTAATAATCACATATGACTCACTAGACAAAAAGATTTTCATTACTATTAGCAGACCCACATAGAAAACATGAAATTCTAACCTACCTTAACAATTAATACAGCACATGTATTTTTCAATAAATTGTCTGTCCACATATCAATACATACACTATGCAAAAAAATTAAGTTCTCCAAACTTACCAAATTATATAAATTGCGTCTAATCTGCTGTATAACTCCGGGAAATGCGGGTTTTAGCAGTTCCTGATAGCTTGCAGGCCATGTGCTATAGCTGTGATCTTGTTCTATATTATTAACCCACTAAAACAAAAAAGGCAGCCATTTAAAAAACACACATTAAACATCGAGTAAAATATGTATGTATAAATAAAGATATTTTAAAACACATGGAAAGCCTGGAAAGAGTAAAATGTTTTATCTTCTTTTTGAAATAGTAACAGAAAATAGCTTCTAAAATTAATTTTTTTTTCTTTTCAATCAAACTGTTCGGAGTTTTTATTTGCAGTACATAATAAAACTAATAATGGATGGAAAAGGAAAAAAGACCATTTGTACTCTGGATCAGGATGTGAATAAAATAATTTTTTTCAAGTGCAGAAACTACTTTCACAATAGAAAGTTCATAACAACATTTCACACAGATATGTGTGCAACACAGCATAACCATCTTGTAAGACAAATACAGTATTTATCTATAACCCGCAGCAGCACTTTAGATATATCAAAGTAACTAATTAATATATGGCCAATTTGTTCTTCTACTGTTTTCTGTGCAAGCCTGTCTATACTTGGCAAACAGAAGAGTGAATTATGGTTCTTTCAGGTGAAGAAAAGTAGTATTTTAGTGCCTTTTCCACTAGCATATAACCTTCGTAATGAAAACTGTAAAAATTTTGAAGGAAAAAAGCAGAGTCATTGGATAATTAGAAACAAAATATTTAAGTTGTCCACAATTCACTTATCATACTTGTAAAGTACATTTAGGAGTCTTGCATAATATGAAGATATTATGTAGCTTAGATTAATTGCTGTAAAGTCAAATTCCATAGCTATGAGCGTGCAACTACTCTTAGATGCATTCCTCTCTTCTTTTAAACATTCTACATCTTAAAATTTTGATACGGTATAGGCTAGAGAAAATTACTCCTAAAATATGTTGAAGAGGTATCACCCTCCAAAACATTTTAAACTGCTTATCGATATATGGTCTTATGCCTAGTATTTCAATTACACTACAAAAAAAAGATAGAGTGCCTCATACATAGCATTATCAAATATGTAATATTTAAATAAATAATTGTTTAATTACTTACTATTATCGAAGAGTGACGAATATCTAGTGCATAACTGTAATCTGTAGGATGTATATGCAACCTCATAAATTTACTCACGATCTCCTCTTTGATTCCAAGTTCATGAAGGCCATGCATCACTTTTCCTTCCAGTTTAAGAGTCTCTAAGATACTTTTTCAGGAAGACAAAATGCATAATGTCTACATAGAACTCTTGTCATGACATAAAAAGAAAAAATATTTCAAAGACTATTAATGTGAGGATTGTTTTTAGTATTAAAAATAATTTTTATACTCTCGTGCAGTCAAATGTTTAAAACAAAATCAATTAATAACACTATATGTCTCTAACTTATTTCAAAACAGAATTATAACAGATTATACAACTCTTTTGTTCATTCACATTTATTTTATATGAAGGAATTTCATCCATCTTTACTAAGACGTGGCAGGACAGCAAAGTGGAAGGTTGCTTGCTGCATTGTCCTGGCTGAGGCAGAAACCCAAGCAGGGGGTACCTTAAGAGGAAGCTTTGCAAGTGTGTAGAGAAGCAGGCAGCAAGTGATGGAGACACAGACGAGCTCTAAGTCTGCATCATGGCAGAACCCTGAAAATAGCACGGAGGAAACACATAGCTACACCTCTAAAAGAAGACTCTTTCCCAGAAGACCCAACAGAACTCTGGAATATTTGTTGCAATCTGGAAATTCAATATGAGAGTGGAAACAAACCTGAAGTACTCACCAGCAGAACACAGCAGGCAAGATTTTACAAATGCCTTTATTTCTATCTTGCTTCATTTTGAGTTTTCTCTATTCTGAAAGGTTTCTTCTAAAATATATTGAAATTAAACCTAGCACTAGCATTAAAAAGCACTATTAATATCTGCATCATTACCAAAAAAGATGCAAGTGACTCCATCTCAAAACTCTGGCTGAGAAAAAAATTAAGGAAAAATTGCAAGTATAAGTACTAAAACCAAGAAAGTTTAAGAATCTTCATGGATGAGAAAAGATGACATTTTGAGTTAAAAACCAGAAAATTAAAAGTTGTAGGCTCTGACAAATCATAGGAACATGAAAAAAMCCTCAGCCTTAGCATCAGTAGATTTACTGACAGTTTGCAGGCCACCAAAGACGATTTTGAAGTAGTCATGTCTGTCCTGCTGTTGACAACATACAGAAGAATTCAAGGGAAATGTTCACAGTTTATGAGTGCTTGCATAAAAGAGGCAAGTCACACCTAAAATAATTATACTATAATTACACAAACTGGAAAAAGATTTCTTATACCAAAAAGCATATTAGTTCTGCATTAACAGAACTAATTAAAAAATAAATTAATTATAAAAGGTGGTCAGACACAGACTCACAAGCATGCCAAAAATAACCCAAGGTGTTGTGTATCTAAATTTAATGCCTGCAATTTTTTTGTAATTTTTAAGAAATAGGAATGTGAAAGCACTTACGTTACTTTTTATAAAGTGCTTTTCCCACCTTTTTATACATACATGTTGGATTCCTTCCATTTTCAAATTAATTTTACATGGTGAGTTGTAAAATTGTAAGCAAATTAGAAAACATATTCTATGAGAAAACGCTGTTTTCAACTACTTAAACAATGTTCATATTCAAAGCAAAACCACTGTAAACTAGTATTCCCTCTACTGGAGCACTTCCTGGCCCCCAAAATGCAACAGATGAGATTATCTATCGCCATGAGCACAACTTCTCCAGTATTATTAGTAATTCTGTAATCTTCAAACAAAATGCACCATCTTACCTAAAAGGATCATGAAAATCCAGATCAATATGAATGCCATTTAGAAATAAACGTGCTTCTCCAGGTTGGATTCCAAGTATTTCATGAAAATCCTAAAAAGTAAAAAGTACTGCTAACTTATTTAGGTATATGTCAACATAAACACACATATATAAATATGTGTATATATATATATTAAAAAACAAAAACAAAAACAAAACTTGAAGTAATTCTGCAAAACAGACACATCAAATCTCTTCCACATAATTTCTTTTAGCTGAGTGTTGCTGGTAAAAATATTGAAAACATACTTTTATGAGTGCTATTTAACACACTTTCAATGCACAAATACAAATGAAAATAGCTGATAATTCCCCCCCAAACAACCAACGGTGTCACTACCTGTACAAGGTAGAGACAAGGACATATTATCAGTGTCTGCCAACAGAAAGTGAAAATACACACTTATACAGAACTATGGCTTGTAAGTTTTTGAAAAATTACTCCTACATATCCATTCAACAAAGGGATATCTTATATGTGTCCTTCAGACCTCTGCTTGAAACTAGCTTTCTTAATAGCTTTACATCTTTCACAATTCCAAAAAACATGTAGTCGCAATTGTTACAGTGAATTAGGAAAGACAGACTAGAAACATACAGTCTCATTTAACAAAGGGACCTTGGAAAAAACATAGATCAGAAAGGGATAGCATAGCATATCCTTGCTTTGCAAAGAAGAAAAAAAATCCACAATAAATGCATACAAGAGGAAGGAAGTATTTAGGGAGTAAAGTATGCCTTATCATTTTATTGCAGAGAGCTGTGAGGCACCACACTGTTCAATCTATGGTGGCTGTAGCAAGATAAGTAACAGCAGCAACAGCAGTAGTTTATTCCAACTCACCCCATGAGAAGCAGTCAGATTTCCAGATCTGTCTTAATTCCCAACAGAGGAATGGAAAGCACAAACAATATGCAGAAAAAAAGCTGAGAAAGATATACTTTTTCCCGATTTATCTCCCACTTGCTGAACAAAATAAGTGTGAACAAAAAACGCACTTTGAACAAAAGCACACTTAGAGCAAGCAACTCAGGCTCCGTATATTACTTCACTTATAAGCCTGTCACTGAACAAATGAGAGAAAAAAATGGGAAAACATTGAAAGCGATATTATTTCTTTAAAGTAGCGTGGTTACTTTCACACACTTAAATGTAAGTAAACTCAAACCTAACTGGTTTGTGGCATTGCAAGTGCAACCCCACATAAATGAAACAACAGTTTACTTGAAGCTCCTTGTAATCCAACAAATATGCATATTACTCATCATTCATAGAAAATGTACCATATTCCTTAGTATATATAAACATTTTCACAACCCAAAGCAGAATGGAAATATGTAATGGCACCTAATACCAGCGTATGAAAGGCAGGGCTCTCCACGAAGGAAAAATACAGCTGTGATAAGCCTGAGCCTAACACAGAAAGAATTTTTGTGAAAGTCCAAAACCTGTCCTTGACCTTGAAAAACAGCTTTTGAAATTTTTAAATTTAATTTATTCTAATGGTGTAACCTGAACTTTGTAGTTCTTTCATTGCTTTTTTGTATGTAGATTTATAAAAGAGTAATATAATTACTTATGCTTGTTATAAAGTATCTAAATACATATATTCCAACTCAGATATAATGTGAAGAATATTGTGGATTTGGGCGGGGCTGCATCCCACTAATGCTAAGAAATAACCAGCAAGTCTTTCTTTTTTTTAAATTTAGTTACTTATTATCTTTCATGAAAATTTTAGTAGGCACCTAAAAAACGGATGTCAGTGGGCTTCCAAAAATGAGGAGCATAAATGCATGGCAGCAAGTTTCCTGTGGTCAGATAAGGAAAAAAAGAAAGAGATAATTTAATTACTTTCCTAATTTATAAAACTCATTTTACTCCCAATTATATACTCATATAAATTACAGGGTTTTTGTATGTCCCAAAACTTGGTACAGAAGAGAGAGGACTTCTATCTTCTTTACAACTAATTGCTGCTTTGGATTACTCTGGCCCAAGTGCAAGACTTCATATTTATCTTTGTTGAACCTCATGCAACCATTAAAGCAAAAACTAGAAGTAGCGGCTGGTGTCTGACATTTACATTTTTCCTATCACAGCTTCACACAGAATTACACGCCCTCCCAAGGTTTCACTTTACACATCCCTTCTAAGCAGCCAAAATTCATAGATGCCTGACAATGCCAAGTGCCCTTGCAGCAGGTAAAATTTCTGATCATTTTACCTACACAGAGTTTGATCCTGAGAGACAATCAAAAGAGGCAGATGGGACAAAATTAAACAGTCAGGCACACAGTGATGAGACTTCCCTGCACCAGGCAGAGAAGCACCCAAAGTCCCAGGTATACCTGGAATTTTTCTGTAGTTAGCAAATCCAACTTGCATTACAGTTTTAATACCAGTGTTGTCCCACGAAGTACTGTGACCGCAGAAAAATCCCCCTTAATGCCACTGGACTCAAGGAGCAAACAACGAATATAAAGAGGATTACAGTCTCAAGAAATCTTACCAGCATCCTTCAGGGCTCTTGTGCAGATCAGCTAGAACAGGCCCTCTCCTTGAAGYACTGAAATCAGCATTTAGGATAAGAGATCTCTTACCACTACTGAAAGCTTACTGGTCATTCCTATAAGCCCAGATACTCATGTAAACACAGATACTGAGAAAGACTGCAACTGGCTGATGTAGGTCATAAAAATCCTAATACTAACAAAAATGAATGCAAGAATAATGAAAATATTATCAGCCACTGGGTATTGAAATGGGAGTCTAAAAGTTTTTCAAATCCTTCAGTACCGCAGTAGGAAAAGAACTTAGCTGAATCAGAGCTGAGACTCGTTACACAATTTTGATGCTAGGCATTTGATTGTTCAGAAGAGCATCCATTTGMTGTAACAATTTTGATGGAAAGAGTATTTAGGCATCCAAGACTAGAATTTAACACTGGTAATACTCAGATAGTGTTTTTTTGCTAAACTGTCAACAAATTATTGCACTGGAAGTTGAGAGATGTGTTTAATGAGATTTTATTTTTTCTTTTATCTATAGCAGTTCTTTGTCTATTTCTTAGTTATGTATCAATTCATTACACCTAATTCATCACATGCCTTTCAACTTTTAATACCTTTATTTCCTCCCGTTGCATTTCCTATTCAACTTTCATTATCTTGAGAGGGAAACATCCAGTTACACACAGCATGAGATCATATCTCTCCTGCTGCTAGATGGATGTACTGCAGTTCAAGAACGCACATGCCAATTTATTGTGCTCTAGCAGCAGTGTTCAGGAAGTTTCCCTACTTTTGTTCAACAGATTTTAGCTTTAGCTGTCTAAAGGCCTGTAGCCTTTATACTACAGGTAGGATGTAGTATGAAATTTAAACTTAGTGTGATAGGTGCCTAAGATCCTCTTATATTAATGTATTTAATACAGTCATGGAATCATAAGAGTGATTAAGCTGACTAACCACACAGATATACAATGTCATTTGTTTCAGGATAAGGCATCTTGGACTGGGAACTACAGGTCAGGCAGGAGGGAATGGATGTCCCAGTGGACACATCTGTCAGACCTGTGTGGCTATCTTGGATAGCCTGCGGCATCTCAAACGACACCAGAAATTCAGGTTTAGGCAACTCAATCATGCCCCACAAAACAACCACTGAGTGAGCTAAATTGTTTTTGATGTCCATTGACTACTTCTTCATTGTCATAACTGGAGTTTAGATACCATATAGATGTGCCTAAATGCAGACATCTTCATTTCAAACCAAATCTTAGTTACTTTTCCTAATCCTTGTATTTAGTAATAATAGCCATTTTAATTCCTGATATACCTTTACTTTTTTTGCATTTTGGGGTAGGGGAGTAGTTTTTGATTAAGCAGTTGTTTTTTATTTTTGTGTTAACAGAGCTGCAATTTGAGAAAGACATTGTAAAGACTTCATCAAGAAACAAGGAGAGTCCTGACACCAACATTCATACTCTGGAGAAACTATAATCATCAGGGCTTTGTTTTGCTTTACCCTGATGATAACCCTAACAGCAAAGAGATATAGGAAAATGCATCTCTCAGCTGTATTCAGAAAGCAATGAAGCAGGGTGCAGATACCGATTTGCTCCCTTGAGCAAAAACTATGGGACTTCTCACTAGTGCAAGAAAAAAAGAGGCCTGCATAATGTTGAGCCCACTCTAAGATCTCTGTGAAAACCCAAGAATCAAACATGCACCCTGCACACAAGAGAGCTGAAGGGCTCAAGAAGGTGAACTGCTGGGATACGTGAAATGTATTCTCAATACACCAGTCCCACACGCAATCACCTATAGACAAAAAAAGCCCTATACAATTGTTTGCATAACCATTTACAAGGACATAACACTTGAGCATGTCACTATTCGGGCAGAAATACTCAAGACTGGAAAGCCTTACATTAGTTTTGCATGGTGGAGAGCTCTAACACATTTATGTGAAATTTTTGCTACAATGGAGGTGACAAGCTCTTTATGAGAAGGCTGCATCAGTGCAACAGGGACATTGTTCACTTTCACTGTTTTGGAAAGTGGAAAAAACTGGAAAGGCATTCCCCTGGAGATATTAGTCTTGGCAAGGCAAGAGAAAAAGACCTGAATGGATACAAAGCAAAATGGTACATGGAAATGTTGCAAAAGTACATGAGTGCCATAAGTAAGAAATAAATCCCTTTCACTACGGTGGCTGGTCAGTCTTAACACCATATGAAAATATATGTTCTGAAGATCAAGATTAAGGACAGTGCTATGGATGTCATTTCATGTGACCAGTCCTAAAAGCATGGTGGCTAACATTTAATTTTAACACTCAACTTGAAAGAAAAAATCCAAACTCTGAACTGAGACAGAAAATACAACAGATGTCATGAACTCGACAAACGCAACGTGGCATCTCAGGATACATCTCAGGTCAGTCAAAATCACATGAAGAATGACTCCTTGTGCGATACAAGACAAAAGATGCAGTGCATCACGGATGAAAATAAAACCACCATCTACCACAGACAATGTTCAAAATACCTTGCAGAATAGTTGCTTGCATGACTCTGAAAGTGTGGAAAGCTCAAAGCTAGCATGTGCTGACCATAATATAAGCAGCAGGCCTAGATTCAACACCAAAGCTCTAGAAAAATTAACTGATACCTATTTTGCTCTCACAGCACACAATTTATGACTGAACACAACACTCTAAAAATTGTTTGCCCTTGCCTAACTCTGTAAAATCAAAAGAGGGAAGGGAAAAAGTACGAAGAACAGCAGAAAGTGAAAAATTTGAATTGAGTATTTGTCGTGGTTTAACCTGGCCGGCAGCCAAACACCACACAGCCGCTCGCTCACTCCCCCCTCCCCTCAGTGGGATGGGGGAGAGAATCGAAAAAAAAGTACAATTCGTGGATTGAGATAAAGACAGTTTAATAAAACGGAAAAGGAAGGGAAAAAATAATGATGATAATAATAATAATGATAGAATATACAAA
>JAYKAV010001864.1:1200316-1253485 GCA_035582835.1 Phoebastria nigripes | reverse complement strand
CGAAAAGTGCCCGGTGCAAGCACCACCCAGCAGCACACAAAAACATCAGTGGGCCATCAACGCTCCTATTATACCAAACCCAAAGCACAGCACACCCTCCTCAGCTACTGGGAAGAAAGTTAACTCTGTCCCAGCCGGAACCAGGACACATTCCTTTTTCCTTTCAAGCCTAGACTGCTCAAAAGAAGGAAAGCTTGCAACTTCAAAAATTATCAAGAAATAACACAATTTAAGATCAAAAGGATAAGAATCTTTTCCTAAGCCTCAACTAAAATGTCACTGTTAATATGAGGGGAAAAAAAAATCTATCAGTTCAGAAGAGATAGCAGCAACAAAACACAATCATGACAGAAGGATCAATCTTGCCTGTTATTCACGTTTCATTTGCAACCCAAGAATGATACTTATTTTCAAAGCAGCTACTGACCTGGTTTTTCAATGAGTTCTCCAAACTCTGCTTTACTCTACCCCCTCACCTATATGGGCATATAGCACGAGTATTTCCTGACTCCCCAATTTATCTCAGAACTCAGCACAGTTCAAGGAAAGTGAAACAGAGCCTGACTCGGTTTGTGTATGGCTGAAGTCTAACAAGATACTATATATATATACATACTAAGAATACCTTAGAATTTGAGATCCCAATGTCACTGAATTATAAACATACCTAGAGACCACGGCCAACCAGCAGTAATAACTGTGATAGGGAATCTTTCAATAGTAAAGCAATTCTGCTGCAGAATCACAGTTCACACTCAGACCACAGCATTATTACATATCTGAATTTCAGGCTTAAAAAAGGGACAAAGCTCCACATCTTTCCAAATCCAGACTTCTCCACCTGAAATAATGGCAGGGGAAAAATAAAAAGTAACATGCTACCTGTTCTTGGCTGGAAGAAAACATCAGTATGTTGCTGCATCATTGCTCTCCCTGTCTCTAAACCAGGGCATCTCTCTCCTTCATAATCAAATACTGAAGAGTCATGGGTTTGTCCATTCATTAATTCCCTTTCTTAGGTATTGTGTGCATGCAACCACACAGAAAACAAAATGGTCTTTAAATCAGAAGTAGGGCTCTACGTGCAACATACATAACATCTCGCAAGAATTTTGATGCTAATACTTTGCTTCTCAGCTAAAGTTCTTGGATGCTTATCAAAAGCAGTGTTTATCTTCATTAGAATCCTCTATATACAAAGCTGCTCTAACAAGGAAATTGATTAAAGATTCATAAGAAAGTTTTGCCCAGGAGAGAACAATTATTGCTTGAAGTGTTCCTCCCTGACAAAAGAATCCATGTCCCTCTATGAAGCAAAGTCCTATTATAACAACAACAAAAAAGGAACCCTTTATTTTACTGCATAGATCTCAAACTACAAGTTAGTTTTACATGGGGATTTGTAACACGCTTACAGCAGCTACTTACTTGTCAGATGGAAATAGAAGTTGGCATCGTACTTGCAAATTGCTCTTTATAAAAGACGCGTATTAAATTAAAAAAATTAAAAGAGAGAGAAATGGGCCCAGGTGGCTCTCTCCTCAATCCTGACAGTGAGGAGGAAGGAGCTGAGGAGGAGTGGATGGATCCTCTGGGTCAAAAATTGGTTGTGCAGCTGGTATTGACAAGAGATATTTTGATTTTACAATCATGGGACCCTCTTGAGAATGGAGGACTGCTAACAAGAGACAGGATCCATCTGACCACATGGGGCAAAAGTGTCTTTTCCAACAGGCTGGAGCCAAACTGGTAAGGAATTACATTGTGAGTAACGAGGAAGGAAATGAAAACCCATCAACAAATGAGACAGTAATGGATTGGGCTGGCAAGCAAAGGATGTTGAGTGATGTGGACAGGAGATACCTGTCTACAGCATAGAATCATAAATCGTTTACGTTGGAAAAGACCTTTAAGATCATCAAGTCCAACCATTAACCTAACACTGCCAAGTCCATCACTAAACCATGTCCCTACACACCACATCTACACGTCTTTTAAACACTTCCAGGGATGGTGACTCCACCACTGCCCTGGGCAGCCTGTTCCAATGCTTGACAACCTCTTCAGTGAAGAAATTTTTCCTAATATCCAATCTAAACCTCCCCTGGCGCGACTTGAGGCCATTTCCTCTTGTCCTATCGCTTGTTACTTGGCAGAACAGACCGACACCCACCTCGCTACAACCTCCTCTCAGGTAGTTGTAGAGAGCGATAAGGTCTCCCCTCAGCCTCYTTTTCTCCAGAAYAAACAACCCCCGTTCCCTCAGCTGCTCCTCACAAGACTTGGGCTCTAGACCCTTCACCAGCTTCGTTGCCCTTCTTTGGATGCGCTCCAGCACCTCAATGTCCTTCTTGTAGCGAGGGGCCCAAAACTGAACACAGTAGTCSAGGTGCGGCCTCGCCAGTGCCGAGTACAGGGGCACGATCACTTCCCTAGTCCTGCTGGCCACACTATTTCTGATACAAGCCAGGATGCCGTTGGCCTTCTTGGCCACCTGGGCACGCTGCCGGCTCATATTCAGCCAGCTGTCGACCAACACCCCCAGGTTCTTTTCAGACAGGCAGCTTTCCAGCCACTCTTCCCCAAGCCTGTAGCATTGCATGGGGTTGTTGTGACCCAAGTGCAGGACCTGGCACTTGCCTTGTTGAACCTCATACAGTTGGCCTCGGCCCATCGATCCAGCCTGTCCAGGTCCCTCTGTAGAGCCTTCCTACCCTCAAGCAGATCAACACTCCTGCCCAACTTGGTGTCATCTGCAAACTTACCAAGGGTGTACCCGATCCCCTCGTCCAGATCGTTGATAAAGATATTAAACAGAACTGGCCCCAATACTGAGCCCTGGGGGACACCGCTTGTGACYGGCCACCAGCTGGATTTAACTCCATTCACCACAACTCTTTGGGCCCGGCCGTCCAGCCAGTTTTTTACCCAGCGAAGAATAYGCCCRTCCAAGCCATGAGCAGCCACTTTCTCCAGGAGAATGCTGTGGGAAACGGTGTCAAAGGCTTTACTCAAGTCTAGGTAGGCAACGTCCACAGCCTTTCCCTCATCCACTAAGCGGGTCACCTTGTCATAGGAGAGCAGGTTAGTCAAGCAGGACCTGCCTTTCATAAACCCATGCCGACTGGGCCAGATCGCCTGGTTGTGCTGTACGTGCCACGTGATGGCCCTCAAGATGATCTGCTCCATAACCTTCCCCAGCACCGAAGTCAGACTGACAGGTCTGTAATTCCCTGGATCCTCCTTCCGGCCCTTCTTGTAGATGGGCATCACATTTGCTAACCTCCAGTCAACTGGGACCTCCCCGGTTAGCCAGGACTGCTGATAAAGGATTGAAAGTGGCTTGGTGAGCACTTCCGCCAGCTCCCTCAGTACCCTTGGGTGGACCCCACCTGGCCCCATAGACTCGTGTGTGTCTAAGTGGTGTAGCAGGTCRCTAACCATTTCCCCTTGGATTATGGGGGCTTCAYTCTGCTCCCTGTCCCTGTCTTCCAGCTCAGGGGGCTGGGTACCCAGAGAACAACTGGTCTTACTATTAAAGACTGAGGCAAAGAAGGCATTAAGTACCTCAGCCTTTTCCTCATCCTTTGTCACTATGTTTCCCCCCGCATCCAATAAAGGATGGAGAGTCTCCTTAGCCCTCCTTTTGTTGCTAATGTATTTATAGAAACATTTTTTATTGTCTTTTACGGCAGTAGCCAGATTAAGTTCTAGTTGGGCTTTGGCCCTTCTAATTTTCTCCCTACATAACCTCACGACATCTTTGTCAATCAGGCAATGGATGGATACAGGCTCTTCTGGAAGGACCAGCCAAGAAGGYGAGGAGGAGGAATTGCCTTGTATGTGAGAGCAGCAGAAATGCACGGAACTCTCCTTGGGATCCTCCCCCTCTACTCATCACTGGTGAGAAACATCTGGAGAGCTGTGTCCAGGTCTGGGCTCCCCAGTGCAAGGACACTGCCAGAGCAGTTGCAGAGCCTTCATCCTTGGAGACATTCAGAACCCAACTGGACATGGCCCTGAGCAACCTTCTTTAGTTGACCTTGCTTTGAGCAGGGGGTTGGACTAGACAATCTCCAGAGGTCCCTTCCAAACTCAATTTCATGATTCCGTGATTCTACAATTTTATACCCAGTCATAAAATATATAGTGGCCATTCAATTTAAATCCTCAAAAATTCCAACTAACATCTACTCCACTATGCATGAATAATAATGCACATAAACAATTATACCGAAACACACAGATAAACCCAGGTTAAACTTTTAGCTAGTATAAATCAATATACCTTCACTAAGGTCAATTCAACCTGCATCAATTCACAACAAATATGGACTAAGTCTCTCATAATTAATGGACAAGAAGTTGAATTTTTTGTATAAGCACCAAAGTTCTCACCTCATCACTACATATTGCTTAAATATTACTAAACCCACAAATATTTCTATCAAATGTATATAAAAATAAAACAAAAGATGTAATGAAAATTCCAAGAATTGCTGGGAATTTCATATTTGAATAATCAAGGAATCAGCAAATAGGAAAAAAATGTAATATATATACGGCCATGATCGAAAGCAGAAGACAAATCCTTCGCTATTATTACAGTGCTACTTTACTAACCACATTATACATTCCTAATAGTTCTTTGATGCTACTACAGAACATCAAATAGCACCATAAGTTGTGAGCTACTTTTTTTAGTAAGTTTCCTGCTGAAATCCTTGTGTGTCAAGGTCCAGTATTTAGTTGTTCTTAAATATTATACCATCCAGGCAGGCTATAAGGACTATCCATTTCCGTAGGCTTTCCCAGGGCTGAGTGGGTTCTACACAAGTTGATGGGAAAGGTGCTTCCCCCCCATAGTCCTTCTTTTTACATGACATAGAAGCAAAGCTCTTGCAGAATAATTTGGTGTCAGGTACTTTTTTATGTAGGGAAGGCAGCTGTGGATTTAGGTTATTTCACATAGGAATATTCTTGAACATTGGAACACTGGAAAAGGGCTTGATAAACTGGAATTTATAAATACAGATTTCTCAAGGCTTCTTATTTGGCACTACACAGATTAATGTGGGTATTAGACAAGAATGGCATGCGAGTTTAATGCAATTACAAAAGGAGTATGAAAGGTGTTATCAAAGCTGAACAAAGCTGTAGAAACTAGCCTCAAGAGGAGACACTGACAAAAGCACTTACTAAAGAATCCAAATTTTCCATGTGTGGAGTTAGCATTTCAATAGAATCATAGACTCATAGAATAGTTTAGGTTGGAAGGGACCTCTGGAGGTCATCTAGTCCAGTCCTCTGTACAAAGCAGGTCGAATACTGTTCTTTCAAACCAATCTGTAATTTGGATAGCTCTCTACTCTTCATTTAAAAACTATCATCCGAGGGAGGGTGGTCTGCCTGGAGAAAAAGGGCAGTGGGCTAAGGGTTTCTATGTTCTCTCCCCACATTTCCTCAAATTGTAGTGATTTTCACTGAACATTTCATTGTTCCTCTGCATGGGAACTTCAGTCTTTGTAATATCTTACTGATCTCATTATCATCATCATTGTTCTCTGAAGTTCCTATAATTCTGCAATTAGAYGAAGGTGCAGAAATAATAAATATAAAAATATTTAGCAAGTCCCTTGTAAAGAAAATGAATATACTGAAAAGAATGACCTTATTCAAATGCACATAATTAACACTTCCACTTTAAATTTGATTATAATTCATCATTTTTGGGGCAGAGGGGAGGTTGCCAGATCTTTTCTAACAAAAGGAAAAGAGGATAATGATGATGCTGAGGATCATCAAAGGATGTAGAGGACTGTGCAGTCATGGACATGTCATATAACACAAGAGCATGCTTTGCACTGGCTGGTGTTTGAGATGAGGGGAGGGAAAGAAAGGAAGAACACCTCTTACTGCCTCTCCTAACTCTGCTTCTACATTCTAGTATCTTTTAAGACAATTTGACTCCTTCTGTGTTGTTCTGGAAATCATTACTATAAATCCAGAGCAGAAGTAAAGCTAACCTCTAGTAACTTCAACACTGGGTCTTCTGAGAGTAGGACAAAGGCTGGGTAAGAGTCTCAGAGAAGAATTAAGGTGAGGGAGTTCCTCACTCTCTAGTCTGAGACTGTTGTCGACTGGATGGAAGTGCTTCACCAGAGTGAGACAATCAAGTAGGAATGACTGAAAGTCTTATTATGAATATTCACACCTTTAAAGGGAATTCTGAAAGACACCTGAGCTTTCTATACTGATGACTTATTTCTGCAACAATTCTGCATATTAGATCTTAATAATTGTTTAAAACCAAAAGATCCTTAAATATATCTTTATACAAACACTTGTATACAAACACACATATATAAATATGACTTCAACTGATACCAAAGCCAAAATAATACCTTTGAAATATATTTTAAAGAAAAAATAGTCTAACCAATGGAGCTGCAGTTAAATTAACCCCGTGTGTACCAATACTGTTTAATAACTGTGCTCCCTTGCTTGTTCCAGATCTGTGATCTACTATGGTTCTCCACACATCTCTTGGCTCCTGGGCTTTCTTTCAGTGAGCCAGCTAGGTCTTTCTGACACAGAATCAGGGGAAGTTTTGAAGAAGATTCACTACAGGGACCCTTCCCTACAGACAGCATGGATGAGATTGCTCCCTGAGCACTATAACAATCCCCCAGCACTGCCTCAGCAGGCTTGCTGCCTTCAGGCACTGCCATCATACAATGCCTCAAGAAATACAACATATACTCTTTGCATCATGTTATGACTTGGGTGAACTGTGGCAGTTTTTCTGAATCATATAAAGAAAAATAACAATGTCTTGGGACTCAAAGGAGATCTAAGCAAAAAGTGTGTTATGCAACATGGGTGCAGCCAGTCYGCTCTACAGGCACCAAGTGCTGTGAGTGACGGCTATTCTCCACCTCTTGGCCTGCAGATCAGGATGGGCTCTCTGGAGGCAATGCCTTTGGCAGTATAAATGTCATTGCTATAACGTCTATTTTGTTATCTACAGATGGTCTACCCTGTTCTTGTATCATAAGCATTATTTTTTATCATAACCGTATGGGGCACAATATTTAGAATCTGTGGGCCACGTAAACTGCAGGTACACAGCAGATATAATGATCATAAACTAAAGGGGKTCAATTCAGTTATACCAGTACAGAAACTGGGATCATGATACTGACCCCAAAGCCAATGTTTCACCAAGGTAAGATATACCTCAATATGTATTGTAACAGATAGATAGCAATAATCACTATAGATCACTGCATTTTATGCAGAAGAATTTTCTCAGTTGCTCATGGGGAACTGTCAATAAGATAGCATGAAAATATAATGATCTTGAAAACAATTCTGGAACACTTCTGAAAAGAATACTTTTTAAAACTTTTTTTTGTTGCTAGGAGATTGTGCTGGTTTTGGCTGGGATAGAGTTAGTTTTCTTTATAGTAGCTAGTCTGGGGCTATGTTTTGGATTTGTGCTGGAAACAGTGTTGGTAACACAGGGATGTTTTCGTTATTGCTGAGCAGTGCTTACACAGAGTCAGGGCCTTTTCTGCTTCTCACACCACCCCACCAGCGAGTAGCCTGGGGGCGCACAACAAGTTGGGAGGGGACACAGCTGGGACAGCTGACCCCAAATGACCAAAGGGATATTCCATACCATATGACGTCATGCTCAGTATATAAAGCTGGGGGAAGAAGAAGGAAGGGGGGGACGTTCGGAGTGAYGGCGTTTTGTCTTCCCAAGTAACTGCTTACGCGTGATGGAGCCCTGCTTTCCTGGAGATAGCTGAACACCTGCCTGCCGATGGGAAGTCGTGAATGAATTCCTTGTTTTGCTTTGCTTGCATGCATGGCTTTTGCTTTACCTATTAAACTGTCTTTATCTCAACCCACGACCCTTCCGATTCTCTCCCCCATCCCACTGGGGGGGGAGTGAGCAAGCAGCTGTGTGGTGCTTCGTTGCTGGCTGGGGTTAAACCACAACAGAGATGCAAAAATATAGGACACAACAATGCAGTTATTTGAAGGGCAACAAAAGTAGTCCATAGTATTATAAAAAATGTACCACATTATTATTAGCTACAGTGATTCACACAGATTGGTTGATTTTGACAACAAATTATATAATATTGTTTTTCCAATAGCTATGAGGATACATGTTGGTAGGACAAGTTTTGTTTACTGTCAAGATTATATTAACTACTTTCTCAATTGACGAAATGATTAAAAAAAAAGCTGAAAAGGGCTTGGGTGTCCTTTTTTTTGCTGCTGAGGATTAAAACTATAGATACATAAAATACTTGCAGTGATTACATATTATTTCACAGCTGAAAGAGAAGGTAAATCCTTTATTTCTAATACAACAATGAAACCACATTAAGAATATTTGAAAATTTAGAGAACATGCTCAAATCAAATGGTTTGAACTTTGATAATATGTCATCATTTGCAGTTCACATTAATTTTGAGATACACAAGTTAATAGAAAATTAGAGTCTTTTTTCACCACTAATTGCTGGGAAAAAATATATATTGCATATATTTTACAGGCAACTTATAATTTGGTCTTGAAAGTTCTGAAGTTAAGTAAGTTTTCAATTTCTTTTCCTTATTTGTCAAAAAAGTTTCAAAATTTTAAGACTTATTTTGTCTGCCTTGTTTTATGGAAATGTCAAGGCTTACCTTGTAGTGGCTGTATTTTTCATACCATGCTATTAAAAGAAACTTAAAATATACTCCAGTTACTAGAAGTTGCTCTGGTACATCAGGTGAAGRCAGCTCAAATGCATGTTTTGAGTATGTTAAGAATGACAAAGCTGGAGATGAGGGACAGACCTACACAGTGACATAAGGCTATTTATACCTCTTCTATAATACACTAAAAATGTCTTGTACAGTCTTAAGAATAGCATGATCTTACATTTGCTGATATTTACACATAATTTTGTAATTACAGGGTAAATTATGACCTAAGTTGCTGATTCTTTGGCCTTAACTGTATTTCTTACCTCTTACCTAACCTAAAACATACGCTGTGAAAGCAGAAAAAAATGTGAAAGGGTTTCTTTCAATAATATGCATTAGCTCTAACGTGCATACCATTGACTTTGTATTTCAATGGCAAAATCATCTTCATTTGATTCAATTTCTTTAAAATGAGATAATTTTTTAAAGAAAATACATTTATTCCTGGAGGGTTTCAACTTGATAAAATGCTAAATATGGATGTTAATTGTTCGTATTTTTTAAAGTTTATGTACTCTTTTAGCGTTGTGTAAGAAAATGGAGTAATGTTTCACATTTGAAAATTTGTGAAACGTATTAGTTTCTAGCTCACATACAATAGTTCGAAGAACATTTTACTTTTTAAACAGACTTGAATAGATTAAAGAAACCTGTTAATATTGATTGTTACAGCTGACCTTAAAATTATATTTCATTTCTGCAGGTAAAGACTTTTACAAACTGATTTTGAAAGAGACAGACAGTGAAATATATTGAAAGTGACAATAAGTACCATTTTAAATAAGAAATTGAAGCTTTACATAATTGGACAGCAGGGCTAAAGACTATAAAAATGTATAGTTGAGTGAAAAATATGCTAGAGGAAATGGCGTTCTTGTGAAAAGCCCCTTACACTATGGTAGTATGTCTTATTTCTGCCTAAGTGGCCATTTTAACAACAAGCATTAGCAGCCTGACAAACTCAGGTGTTTCAGAATTGAAAGAAGAGGCCCCACCAGCTGGGGGAGGGGAAGAAGGGGCTGCTCTTCTCATTTTCTTAAATAAGAAACCTTCAGATTGGAAAGCTTTAAAAGTTCATATCTCAAATTATACTTGCAACTATGAAAACCAGGAACTTTTCATTTTTTTAAATGAAAGATGAAGTTATATTAGAAGTTCAAGAACTGAACTTGACATAAAATGCCACCTCCTCATGGCTTGTGAGAAAATCGTAGGGGTTAGCAATACTGTTGTAGGCATTACTGAAAATGCACGTGCCTGTTGGAAGAGAGTTCAAACCACTACTGGATATCGATCACAAATTCAGGCTGTTATCATGCAGCTCTTGAAATTTCTGAGTCCAATTCAGGCAGATACACTTCAGCTGGGTCTGCTATGTTGCACTGTCTTCCAAACACACATTGTGATGACAAACTGTTTATAAACTTTAATGAACAGATGCCTGGAGTAGTTTGTATCCAATCAAGGTAGAGGTCCTTTAATATTTTAACTGTTGAGAAGACCTTACCAAGTATTCACACAGAAATAAGAACCCATGTTAAGACCTTTTCAGATTAATATTATAAACAAGTAGTATGAAGTAAAGCTGAACTTTATAGGTTGAATCATGTCTTTTTTGTGTCTAAACACTTCAGAAGAAGTAATGTTGAATGTGCAATACATCTTGARGTATTTTTTGTCATCTTCAAATATTCAGTAATAATTCAATTATATTATCAAACACTGTATGTGTCATTCTCCTAATACTTAAAGTGATGCTGGCAAATAATTACACAAGAGTTCAGGAGGAAAACTGGCTTTTGCACAGAAATGATAGCAGGGTTTTATCAGGCTTAAAAAATTGTGAAACACTGAAATAGTTCTTTGGGAGAATATAATTTTACTAATTGTGAYACTAAAATACTTTAGCAGTATAAACAGGGGTTTTTTAGCTATTCTCAGCCTTCATTTGAAGGTCTCAACTTTTTTTTAGCATTTCTAACATTCCTATAATGTACCCTGATATTAAGATACCAGGATCTCTAAATTAAATGTCATAATATTTACATATCTTTGGGAGTCCTTGGGTCTTTAAAGTAAAAAATTTAAGAATTTAAGGAAAATTGAGTTTACTAGTTACACAGCAAGTCAATGATAAAGTCAGAAGAAGCATCCAAAAATCCTAACTGCAGTGAAAATATCTAATCTAAGCAATACCTCAATCGTCATTAATATTTTACCACAGTAGCTCAATAATATTGTCTAAGTGCCACTAACAAAGATTAATGAATCAAATCTACACATTTTTGGGTATTTTTTTTTAATTTTTTTTTTTTCATAATGACATGCTGGATTTTCTGTTTAGTTTTTAGTGCCATCTGTGAAGTTAAGAGATTTTGGATAAGAGCATCTAAAATTGTTGCGCTATGTGAGTAATATGAAAGACTYAGAGGTATAAAAATTCAAAAGTTTATGGGGAAAAAAGTTCAATCAGCATGCTTATAGCAGTAACATTATCAATTGAAACCCTACAGCTACCATGACATATGATGTCCCAGAAATTCAATCTCCATTCCTTTTGGTGAATCAATGTGGAAAAAAGCAGGGAAACAGGCAGTTTCAGGTCCAACTGAGAAAGAAGTCAATGAGTGAAGTTTACATCAGCATTTTAATTCAGAGGAGGAATACCTTTATCCATTTGACACAATCTCCCCAAGCATTCCTGCTTACTCTAGGCTGAGCTACATGATTGAGGAGTCTGAGAGGGCACAAACTGGATACGCTTAGGATGAAACAAAACCAGAAGATGCATTCCAGAGTGTATGCTAAAGGATGCTACGGATGCTCGGCTGCTGGGACAAGACTGTAACTAGCCTACTGTAAAAACCGTGAATGAATGCAGCCTGTGTATCAGGTCCTCGGCACCAAATATTTCACTCTACAAATCCACTCCTACTGGGCCTCAGTATTTGCTCACATGGACAAAGCTGTACCACATCAAGCTGCAGAAAAAGCCGAAGCCACACAAAATGTGATGTGAACTGAAAAAACCCAGTTTCATATAGCTGTATTAATGAGGAACAATTCACAGGCTGTGGCACTGTCAGGAAAATCAACAGCTGYGATCAAATGCACGTCTTTTCTTCATCTAAAAATTAGGCTATAAAAGCATTCCTTTTTTATCATCCCATTCATAATCTGTCTTATGTTGAAGCACAAGAGTTCAGCTAATTAGGTACTTGATAAAGGTAGCTTATTTGGGGCATTTTCCTGCTTTTGTACTTACAGTAGGCAAAGGAGGTAAAGATAAATTACTTATTTAACATCAACACTTTTTTTCCCTCAAATCTACAATTCTAAGCAGTTATTTCCTCAAAGGTGGCAATGAAAGGAATTAGATGTATTCTAACTTTCAATGCTTCAGAGAAATTTTTTAACTAAGACAGCCTGAAATTACACATCCTGATGTTGTAGCTCTAAATGCTTCTAAGAAAATAAATGAGTTTCAACTAAAAGGGTGCTCCATTTGAAAGTCAGCTATATAATTCCATAAAGTGCTTGCATTTTTCAGCAATGCACACTGAAGCGTTGCAATGCCACAGTCAGACAGCAGATGTCACATTGTTTAGCAAGATGACTACAAGAGAAGAGTCGTCCCTGATGCCTCAAGGAAAGGGGAGAGGCGAGTGAGAATGAATTAATCTCTCTGACAACGATAGGCAATAAAAAGTAATGACACACATTTGCCAGTTGCAGAAAAACATACAGTAGCCAGGCCCTGGAAAAAAAGGCCCACTGAATCCTAGAAGTGAGGGGCTGGCTTACCCACATAGTGCAAATAACAGTAATACCGTGCAAACAAAAACTTACTTGCAGTCAAAATGGCAAGATTTCTACATTTTTCCTCCTCACAGTGCAGAAACAACTTCTTGCACAATTATGCCTATGGACCTTACCATGGAAGGACCATGTCTGACAAGTGGTGTGCAAACACAGGAAGTTCTTGCCCCACTTAGGGACATGGTTTAGCGGTGGAGTTGGGAGTGTTGGTTTACGGTTGGATTCAATGATCTTAAAGGTCTTTTCCAACCTAAATGATTCTATGATTCTGTAGACCTTGCAACCTAAAAATATCCAGAAAGAAAATACTCTGATCTTCCATAGTACAGAGAGTATCAAGGCAGACTGATCAAGTGCCTTGGCTATAATCAGACTAAGTCTGAAACGTGAGCTGAAAAACAGATTCTCAAGATCAAGTCCACCACCTTAACTGGAAGTTACTCTTCTTTAAAAACATTATTACCACGGAACCCTTCATGCCATGATCAGACCCTCTCTCCCAGTTCACCGCCCGAGATAATCTACAGGCTCAGGCTGCCTCTCTCACTTACCGACACATTCTTTAGCAGCACAGTTGAACACCACACAGACTGAAAAATTAACAATTGAGAAGACACCTTTTCATAATTCTCCTTTGGTTTTTTGCATTTAACTAACTTTTTGAAGAGATGACTATTTTGGGATGAATTTTTTTAGGAAGTTCTCAGTGTCACACTTAAAGAGTCACTACATTTTTTTCCTCTCCAACATTTTAAAACATAGGAAAGTCTAAGGCTTTCTTCAAGTCTATTTTGCAGTCCTATGATCTGGCATGTGCCCAGTATTTAGGGCTGAATTACAGCTCTGGGAAATAAATGAAACACCATTTCCAAAAGAAACGACAATTTTCACAGCAGTTTACAGATGTATTGAGGAATAAATTCCAGCTTTAATGAGCTGGTCAAAGCCCATCCCAGACAGGAAACTCCAACACTACCCTATACTTGCAGTCCAAAAAACAAAACAAACCAACCAAACAAAAAAAAACCAGAAAAGAAAAAGTCTTCTAGGACAGAAAACACTTGCAAAACAGCTCTGCCTGATGTTATTCAAAAAGCAAAAGAAACATGTTCTTTCTGTGCAGGGGGACAGGCAGGGCTACAGCCTCTACTCTAAGGATCATGAAGGTCTGACCTTTTCTTGTCTGTCTCGTCTCTACTTACATAAGAAGCCAATGCAGACCTGGATTTTACCTGCCTACTCATAACCTTTCCACTGGCAACGCACATTCTTATAATATTTAAAAATTGATATTACAATAATAATCTTTTGTTCTTTCCTTCCAATTTTATGTGGGTTGATTTAAGTTAACACTGGTCACATTATGCATATGAATAGGAACACAAGCAGGTGTGTCATGTTTATGTGCACGAAGAATTTACAGAACTAATACAAAACAATTTGTTTTTACATTTTTTGTTTTACAGACACAGAAGTAGATGATTCTTTTTATGAGTTATGGAGCTGACTTTCACAATCTAGGTCTCATGAAAATACTCACATAAATTACCTTATTTGGTTAAAAGTCTCATGTTTTTAGGACACAGCAACAGAACTGTGATGTGGGATTGTGGTCACAGAGGGAGAAAGAAGTGAAGTCTCATACAGGAGCTATGTACAATCCTAAACACTCAAGCTAACATCACTTTTCCTGAGACAGCATCTGACTTTGCTCTGAAGAGAAATACAGAAAGGGAGATTACAGCCTGAATAGATGTTTTGCAAATAGAACACTAGAATAAGGTTAGCACTATCTTTCATTACCCAAATAGGGTGATGAAAAAAGGAACAAGGACACTAACGAAGCTGATAGGAATGACCTTATAAGCTGCTGCCAAGTCAAAAAGATCATCTCTGTAATGCCCACACATTGTTAAAAATCACTGCTTTCCTTGGTAACTGGCAACTGCAAAGCAGAGACATCCTTATGCGCTAACTCAGTTCATACTTTTCCCCCACTCATACTTAAGTCTGACACTATGATTATTAGTTTAGACGCCCATAATTCTCACATTTAGGCAGCATGAAAATGTTATCTGACCGAGTGGGTGCATCATTCACCTCCAAATCCTTCACAGATAGAAAGCAATTGCTGAGAGATACCCCACTGATTTTTAGGGAGGCAGCAGAAAAATCGAAATCCAAAACAAAGAAATAGAAGAAAGATGGAAACCTAGATTCAAATTATATAAGACAGACTATTAGTTATTTATTGAAGACAGTCTTCTCGTTATCCTTTATCAAATCCGTAAAATATAATACCTTAAAAAAGGCCTATTCATTTTGTCATTCTTTGGCTTTGCAGAAACAGGAGGTGGTAATAATAGTTTAGGTGCAAAATGAACTATTTTTTCAAAGGTTGTAATCTAGAGGCAAATACTGTCTGAAGTCCAAAATTAAATATTTTTTTWAAAAATCTGCTTTGCCATTGTGGGATGTCTACCTTTTAATAAACCCACTTTTGTGAAGACTCAACAAGACGCGACTGGACAGGGTGCTAGATAATCTCATCTASGCTCCCTTTTCCACAGAAGGTTGGACCAGGTGATCTTTCGAGGTCCCTTCCAACCTGAGCTGTTCTATGATTCTATGAACAAAAATGTCCGTTTTGTATTAAATACCACAAGTTCTAGATTTAGATACTTTCACAGAAGTTATGTGTACTCAATACTTTTGTAAAACAAGGTCTTACAATGTCTCAAATTCAGAATTAAAATTAATACAGCTAGAATTAGCAACTAGCTTCAGATATGTAGGTTCTAAAAAGTTATGACCTAAATTATAATGCAAAAATAGGCCCCAGACGGAAAAGGTCATACCAATGAGCCATCCCTTCTCTCGGTAAAAAGAAGACAGAGCTCATAGAAGCATTAAAAATATCTTTTACCATTTTATTTTAATTTTAGTATTTTTTCACACACCGCTTTCAATCATCTTTGTATTGCTTGGCAAATACCAAGAGTTTGGGAAAGGAAATGAAAGACCTTTCCCCTGCCTGAGCTCCAATAAAAGAAAGGTTGCTTCATCACTTGCTAGCTGTGATCTTAGCCCTGGAAAAGCAAAGGCTAACCATAATATACAAGATCCTGTAAATCGAAAAGAAACATAATCTACTATCACTCACATATATTAACAAGAAACAAAAATCCTCTATAAAAAGGAACATAACTTTAAATGATCCCCCTCCCCCCCCTTTTTTTTTTTGTAATTTAAGCAGCAATTCACAATTTATTTCACTTCATCATCACAAATTTCTTTAGGGAAACAATCAACCAGCTCACACAAACCAACCAAAGATACAGAACACCCAAAACTCCAACAAAAAGCCAAAGCCACAAAATCACATCATTGTAGATGTCTGAGCCAGCTACTCTCAAAAGATTAGCTGTTACTGCAGAATAGGTATGACGACTCACATTTCTAGCACGGATAATGCCTCTTAGGAAAATACATAAACATCCCCCAACCTCTTTACAAGAAAAAGTTATTTTTTCCATATAATACATTATCTACTCCGCTTATTATGTCTGTAATACACACACACTCTTCCTCTGTCTCTCAGGTCATTTAATTACAATATAAGCTAAATAAGTCAGTATCTTCTAGTTTTTTCTTACTTCATGATGCTTTTACAAGGAGCATAAAGGTCCTATTTTTCAGGCAAAGATTCCAATTAATACAGGGCTAGAAAAGATAAACATAGAAGGCACGACACAGGAATTTCTTCAAGTGCAGTGCTTATCATAAGGCAACATGGACTCATTGGATGCTCCACACAATTTAAGTCATATTTTCTAACTGGAGGGAGGACAGGGGAGAAGGGGAACACTGTAGTGACTTCTCAGGCTGAGATACAACAAAACAGAGCATATACCTACACCTTTTATGATATATCTCTTCTTCTCAAGGACTAGAGAATTCAAAGCGATTATGGAACTCGCTTGTACTTTGGCAAAGGATGTTGTTGTATCCCATCAATCCATTAAATGTGTAGAGATCTGTAATAGGACTACGAAGAATAGTTTGAATGAAGTATGAATGAAAATGTATGTGTTGTGAAAGCACCAAAAGAAACAGTCAAAGAAGGAATAAGAGATGTCACGTGTTGATGGGCACCCCCAAATACATCAGCTATCAACTGCACTTCTGTATGCAGTTTCTCAAGAGGTCTGGTTTTGTAAAGTAAAGGACAAAATCAAATCATTAAGAGAAGGCGGCAAGAAGATATAGAACAGGATTAGAGCTATAAACCACCCAGACAAGGTGGCAGGCAGGACAGTGGGGAAATCAGCAATGTTGCGTACTGACTTTCAGAGATGGTACAGGATGAAAAGCCTGAGATTGCAATCACTGTCAACTCCTAAAGAGTACAAAAGGTATAGTCAAAAAACACCACGTGATCACCAATCAAGAAAAAACAGCAGATATGATGAGGACTTAATAGCTGGCATCTTTTACCCTTCCTGTCACTGTAAGTAATCCTGGCCCCATCACTTGGCCACACRTCTTGGTGCTTCTGGATATGTGAGTGAGAGAGTAAAATCAGTGAAAGAATGAGTGTGAGAAAGAAAAATGCATTTTGTGAAAGCAAAATCACCTGCCCTTTCTATAGGGCTTCCACATTAAATTTTGTTACACTAGCTGCAAAAATTATGATCACTTGTGGTCCCAGGCCAGAGCACTGAAAAAAGCCATAGGATGCTTAGCTCACAGCAATAAGCTTAGTACTATCCCTTGCTGCACAAGCCAACGTGCTTGGGGATGCTGAATCATATGATCCCATTCACAAATGCATGCTTACCACATAGTCTCATCTGAAAACATATGCCACATGATCAAATAACTATCCCTAAGCATCTTACATGYAGGGATTTTAATAATTAGCGAAATCTGTTCATAAACAGGAAAAAAGAGCTATGTGTCACTCAAGTATAAACACCCTTGTCATGTGAGTCTCTTCTTGCTGTCTTCTATAAAATGAACCACTGGGAAAGGATAAAGCAACTTAATGTCCTAGAGCCACTAAAAGCCACCAGCTCTACTGTTATTACTGGTACTAATGCAGTAATTAATTGTCTTTTCTCATACATGGTAGTCTCCACTAGTAGAGCCCCATACACGAATACCAAAACCACGCAGAGTCCTTCCTCCAGTAGCAAGGGGCCAAGATTTGTGATGCATGCAAATCCAAGTCCTACCCCTGCTGTCTCTGTGAAATTCCATATGGTCATGGTGAACGACAGAGTGACAACCATGAAGCAGCCGCAGATTTGTTACAGTTCATTCCCTGGTTAACAGCAACCTGAGAAACATTTCTGCTCACCCTTCCAATTCATACTCTCCACAGAAGGAAACATGCTTACAAACATAACATCACACATGCACTCAATGTTATTATTTAACTTTTTCCTGCTGTAAGCACCTACAGCGAATGGATGAATTCTCCATCGCATTTGATGGAACAGTAACGACTTTTAAGCAAACAATAACACTGGCCCCAAAGAGCTTGAAAGCTGAAAGGCAAAACAAAGGGAGTCAATTTTCCATATCTGAAAAACAGTAGTACACAAAATTGTGGAAGCATTGATAAATAAAGCATGTTATTATATAAGTAGCCTTATACACTGTAAATACTTGATGCATGGTTAGTACTTTAACATTAAGTACTACTGTTTGAAGTTTTAACTCAATAAATTACAGCTCCACTACTCTGCCACTTTAAAGAAGGTTTTTTTCCTTTGGAAAGTATTACAATGAAGGATAAGGCAACATTTCATTAACGTGCAAGTGTTGAAAATAATAATAATGAGCCAACACAGTCACAGTCTGCAACACAGACATACATTTTTATTTTATTTAAACAAAAAAGAAGTTGGACAGGAAAAAAGAGCCTATGTTTGCTCTAATGGGAGGTAAAGAAAGAACAAAGGAACTTCTGACCCCAGGCACAGCCAAAAATAAAAGGAGTAATGTGGCTTCTTTCCTCACGCAATTGCTGACTCTGTATTCACTTATTCCCATTACATATCATGCAGATATGCAAAGGAGCTGGTAATTTCTTCAGGGGAGATTTTTGCCATGTTATTTATTAGCTAGGAAATATTTCCTGACACACGCTGAATTTTTGACAGACTTGCTTAGTTTTGACTCAGCCTTTTGATAATTACACAGCAACAGTGCCTATGAATACAAGTAATTTCTGTTTGCTTCTTATGCTGTGATTATTCCAGAGTTCTCCTGATAGCACTCACTGAGTCATTTCAAATACTATTCAATTTTTAAAACTTCTACCTATTCATACTACTTGGGGTTTTTTTGTTTGTTTGTTTTGTCTTAATCTCAAATAATGGTTAGATTTTTAACATCCATGAAAATGGCTGGGTAGTGATTAATGGTATTGCATAAATCCTCTGTAAGCAGGAATTGTATGTGTTTCTTCACTCATTATACCTCAACTAGCATACCTCTGTCTAACCTACAATATTCTCTGCTGCTTCATTCCTTAATAGAGAGATATACGGTTCCTAAGGTGACAAGGCTTTTTGAATCATTGCTTGTGAGCACCTAACCTGAGACATCCTAGTGGGAGGCCCCGCTTCCATAAAGTAGAATTCAATATTCCATGAAAATCAGGCCCCTTTCAGGCTCCCTAGCAGCAATGACTTTGAATGGGGGAGAAAGAAGCACATATTGCATGAAAAATGGTCATTTAAGTATGTTATGGTGTAGTACTAGTTCTTTTAAGGGTCAAAGACAGCTTTCTGTTTCTAAATTAGCTAGTTTAGGTCAATCTGGAAATGAGGTTGTCTTGACATCTTTTATGCCCTTCCGGACCTGCTTATCTCATAGTCTTAAGTACTAGATTCATAACGCTAAGTAGCTTTTCACAATTATCCAAAGTTCTGGTAATACTTGGCATTTTAGTGGAATAGCAGCTTGCCTTTTCCCACTTGTGCACATCACCACATCACCAGTTCGTGGGTCCTTTAATCTGCTGTATTTAGTAAAGGAAACAAAAAACTTGGACACTACGCTGCACGTGGGGTAGGTCTCCTTCCAGTGCCCAGAAGAACACTGCCAGAAGAGACATTGCCTACTTGCTACCTGAGATTGAAGCCATTCTGCCAACTGTAGTAAGCTGACATGGGCCCTCCATTTTCACAGGAAGACATGTACCAGACAGGCTGCTCACCACACAACTTGACACAACAGTCTGACATGGTGAAGTCAAAGACATTTCAGATGTTTGTTCTTAATGACACAGCATAGGGGCTTTACTCCAAATCTGAAGTTGCATGAACACGAGGCTTCCCAAGATAAGTGTGCCTCATATGCAACTGTTTAAAAACTAATCTGATTATGACTTCTTCTGTATGTATCTCAAACATGAACTCCAAATTCTAACATTTCCATTGATTCATTACCTAGCACAGCACCCCGTGAATCTCTAGCAAAACACTATGGTATGTAAGCTAACTGATAAAGTTCATAGCTCTAGATCAGGCTTAGTTAAACTCACATGCCTGACAGGATAAAAACAAGTGCATGAAAATTAGAGCTCTGTGGAAAGCAGAACACTTGCATCATTGATGACAGAAGATGCCTGGCACCTGTAACATGCTATGCCACTAAACCGGAACTATGGTCATGAAATGTTGAGCCTAAGCCCTATCCTTGATCACTTTGAGTCTGTATGTTGTGCATCTTCTTTGACCTCTGCTTGCTTGCTTTTGCATGAAAATTTAATTTATTGGAGAGCATCATGCATATAGGTATTAAAACACAACAGAAGAGTCCAATTTTCTTTTCAAAGCATCACCGAGAAATCAGCATGAAAACTCGAAGGAAAATGAAGTACTCTAGCAAGCAGTTAGGTAATTTAAAGGTTAGAAAATGACTGAAAAAGCTGTAACCACCTGGTCATTTGCTTGAGAACAACCTTATACACAACCTTTTTTTTTTTCTTTTTTTTTTTTTTTCTTTTTGACACAATCAAACTTTTTTAGAGTCTCCTAACTCCTGTGGTGTAGTAGAAGGAAACACAGGTGAGAGAGCAATACGGGAAAACGGAGAAGGAACTGAAGAGGAGCAGGATACTGAAGGGGCCTTCATAGATGCTCTAGCCCTTTGCCAGCACTCCCACTTAGGTACAGAGACTGAGGGTCAAGGACACCCTAGGCATGACACATAAGCACTTCAGCTAGCTAGAGCATTGACAGAATGACTTTTCAAACAGTCAGTCTTCTATGATCTCCCAGCAAATAAGAGAGCGTTATCAAAGGCAGCTCAGCTCTCTGGGAATGGAGAAGCACTGACAGACCAGAGCCGTAATGATCCCATTCTAGCTGCCTTCATTGCAATAGGCATGGTTGCACTGCACAGTGGAAGAATACACTGGAACAGACCAGCATATTTGTTACTCTTATACAGTCAGTTAAAGGGTTAACTATTCCTCATAACAGTGGTGAAATCTTTGGCAACAGTGGCACATAGCGGACTTCTTTAACGTTATAGGAATTATACAACAGTACCTCCCAGTGTTTAGTGTTGGTAAGCTTTGATGAGTCTAAGAGTTTACTGTGTCTGCATGCAATCCATCCACATGTAGCTCCCGCATTTCTTATTCAACCTTCAGTTCTGTCTAGCCTAAGCAAAGGAAGAAATTACACACTGTCTCACAGTGCTCATGGTGATGTTCAGCATTTGTATGATGCTGATGCAAGATGGTCGTATGGTAACAATCTCAAAGGGCAGACTTAAAATTGTGTTGCAGTGGTGGCAAGAGTCTTAACATTAAATTTTGGAAATTCAGGAAATTCACATCTAATACTATCTATTGCAGTTATACATTATGGGATTAACTTGCAAGATCCATATTTTTAGAAAGCTGGCTGCATCATGTTTATCATGGACATTAAAACAGCCCCAGCTAGTATCACAGAATTCCAGACAGTTATTTTTAATTTACTCCAAATTCTTTTTTAAGTGGTGGGAAGATAAATGGGTAATACAGGCAGTTGTTTCAACTTGCAGTACCGTGTCTCCCATTATGCCAACTGCAGTGGGATCAGTAGGCAGCTTTCTGCATTGAGCAGAAGACACCTGCTATCCCTCTTCTCCTTTTCTGCACAAGCTCTCTGTGCTGAGAAGAAGATGGTGCATTCTGCTGCTGGCAGCCTCTGGGAGAAATTGTCTGCTGCTTTGTGTGGGACAGCATACAGTACAACTATCATGGAGATCCCAAAACATAGATACCACTTCTGTGGCTACTGAAGTTAGATCACTGTGATTAAAAAAAGGCTGGTAACTGCGTACAAATCTTTTTAGCTCAAATTTTTGGGTCACTCCCAGCTCAGTTCAGAAACTGCTGGAAGGCCATACGTACAACAGCTGTTAAGATGATTTTTTTTTTCTTTTCTTTTTAACAAAGCTTTCAAATAGTGTAACTACCTCACATGAGCATTTTGACTATGGTATGCATACATTCTGGGCAGCATCTTCCACTGACAAAAATCAGTGACTGCAGCTACATTAGYGTACGTTAGAAGAACTTCTTGTCCATCTTTACTGCATGTTTCCTGTGCTTTAGCCCTTCGCTCTTGCAAGCAGCAGTAATAAATGTTGTAGCCATAACTCTCCTTGACAGCACCGTATTTAAGGTTGCACCCTTTCAAAATGTGTCTTGGAGAGATGATATAATAAACAAAGTATTTCTGGCATGGATGGAGCTGATGTCCTTCTTGGTCAAGGGAATAGAACAGCATTTGAAACATAAACCCCTTTGAGCACTGGAAAACCCTGTTTCAGTATTCCATCATGAGACAGGGAGCATGAACCATAAAGTGCAAACTATGGGGCATATTGTTGCATGATGGGTATGCTGAATGAGGATGATATCACAACATGCAAGAACACAGGCAGTATAACGGTGGAGAAGTTTGTATTTAGAGTCTTTGCCCTGGAGAAATACCATACTATTTTAATAAATGATGCATCTTCCATATGAGGTCTGTAATCTTGCATCTTCAAATTGATCCAATCTGTCTCCTATGGCAATTTCTACCAACTACTGTTCAAACTTTCAGTGGAAAAAGCGACTATCTCATAAACGTTGTCAACGCAGTTCAGAGCGTTGGCCTTGAACCTGCAAATAAAACTGCATGTGTTTTCTCCGTCTCCTACCTAAAATAAAAAGCTCAGTATTACCTATTGTCAATGCAGCCCTTTTCATCAGCTCTGAAAGAAGAGGAGAGCAGGACTCCCCATGGATCATCAACAAGCCTGCAAATACACTAGATCTGGCTCTACACAGCTATACTTTCCAACAATGCAACTACAGATTGAGACCAGTCCTTGAGAAAATGCTTTCTTACCACTGAGGCAATTCCACTGCTGTAGTAAAGCCAAATTAAAGAGGAAAAAAAAAAGGGCAGGGGTGAGAACAGTCGGGGGGGGGAGAAGACATTGCTCAGTTCAAATCATGCTGCACTTTACCCCAAAACCACGTTTGACGTTTTAAATGGTTTTTACAACCATGTTATAAAACAGTTTGAAATTTGCATTTTTTTTGTATGGATTGCAAACCTCAATAAAAAACTAGTATACTTTTTCCTCCGCTTTTAACAAGGTTGTCAATTCTAGAACAGGAGTTAGAAGCGGGTACACTCACCCCAATATCTCTAGTGTTATGTAGAAGGATAATGAACGGGGTCCTTCCTTCAGAATCTTGGAATTGCAGYAGGTACCAGAATTTTATTTTCTTCACTTTCTACAATGTCTTATCAGTTCTGATACTAAGAAGCAACTTCGTTCAGAACAAAATTACAATGAAGTGGGTCCAAATCCCAGGACGGGCCCACAGTTTTGATCTGCTGAAACTAAGAGAGACAAAGTGCTGATGCCTTGACCAGATTATCAGTATATATATAATCCACCCAGAGTTCATGAGATCTGTTTGTTTCAGTCTTCAAGAAAGCAGAAAGAAGTATCATGCACTCTCCAAGATCAAATTGATTTACTGAATAGAAATCATGTGTCATAACATTGATATGTGGCCACAAGAATGGCAAAGAGTCTATCTGCATGAATAATTGCTGCAGTCAGCTCCCTGTCTAAAGAGCAGATCAAATGGGATACAAGCTATCAGCAATTATTTTGTAAAAACGTTTACATGGGTATTTAGTCTAGAAAGATTGAAAACCACAGCTTGCTTGGCACAGGTTTCCATAAGGTCCCAAAACCATTATGTTAGTAAGGCACAACTGCCAGAGATGGGAAAATGGAAGCCTTCTCAGAGAAAAAGATCATTTTTCAGGTTTTCTTTTAATGAATTTTTTTTTCCAGTCAGAAAACATGGATTCATATCGAAAAAATTCTTTGCAAGACAGGAAATTCATTCAGGACTGTGACTTACCTGGCTACAATTATTTCTACAAAACCTTCTAAAAATAAATATAAATACCTATAATGTATACATGGAAATATATTAACCTTAATTTATTTTTAATACATGTATTTTTGTCCACAGTAGAACAGTTCCTTCTCACACCCAATGCCAGGACGCTCCTAGGCCTTGTTTTTGAGGAGGCTGGGCTTGGGGGGTGGGATGGGAGCATTCTCCTTCAAAAGGATAACATCTAGAACAGGGGAGGAAAAAAGACCAACTTTCCTGACTCAAATGATGTCATTCCACTGCTAACCGAAGGAGGAGAGGTGTAAAACAGCCATCTTCAGCTCACTCCTGTGCTTGTCCCTTCCCCCCCTTGTCCTAATTAAAGATAGCTTTAATTTTAACCTGTTCTACACTACAGTCAGATTTGGGGCATGCAAATACAAAGACAGAATTGACATACAGTGGCTTTAGCCTAAGCAGGAGGTACGTGGTGCTGCACGTTAGAGCAACATTCCCTGAAAATCCCAGAGCTTCTCTTATAGCAGCCAGATGAACAGCTGAAAGAGCAGCAGCTGCCCAAGAGTTATTTTGGGGGTTAACAGAGATTGTTTACCATATGTGGAGACCAGATAAATGACCATCCAACTGCCTTTTCAGTCACCTGGTTTCAAACCTGTCAGTATTACTATGCTTCCTACAAATAGATCATTACAGCAATTATCAGTTGCTACCACAGTAGCTTGAATATTGGTAAGTCAAAAAGCCTTAATAAAGTAAGGTTCAGCAAAGCTAATGCATGCATAAAAAGCATCTGGATTCCTTTGAGATGCTGCTGTACTTGAAAGATGCTGTATTAAAAGGCTTAGAAGAATGTCTGTGYAGTTACTTTCTTCCCTCCAAATGTATGTCCAACCCACCGCACTTGTGACACAAATATTAACGCTTAAGTGGAGAATGAAAGGACTGCATACTTAGCTCCCAATCCTTCTTTCCATGTACTTCAAACAATGGAGTTACATATAAAAGGGGTAAAATCCTCTAAAGTCAATAGTATAATTCCCAGTATAGGAGCTGGGAGATTCTCAGTATAGGAGCTGGGAGGATGCAATCCATATTCTTACTACCTTTTTTTGAAAAAAAAAAGGGAATCAAGTAGCCTATTTGCATTTATCTGATCATCACTGAATTATGTTCATGTGCCTATGAAGTCTTAAGTTGCTGGGAAATCCAATAATATTATTTACATCTAATCAAAGTGGAATGATCAATGCCTACTTAAAATCTCATATTTCAGAGCAAAAGTACTCAACATTTTGAAAAACAACCAAAAAACTAAAAAATCATACTGTTTTGCAAGAAAATTGATATACATGGTCTAGTGAGAGAATAGCTCTTTGTTGACAATTTCTGAGGCAAAGTAATTTCATATCCACTAGATTTCCCCATTATGCTATCAGTAGATAAGAATTTTAACCAGTTTAAGAGCACAAACGAATAAGCATCAATATTAACAAGGAGAAAAATACTTTGTATATACAATTACACATATATAATTTTTGTATTAGTCACCTCTCACATTACAATGTGAGCATGAGCTTGCCTCTGGCATCAGACTATATATGGTGTGTATTTTTAAATATTCATTCCAAATGAGTGTCATGATTAAAAAGTCTGGTTGCATAAACAATTAGGTCTCTGTGTAATCCAAAGGATTTACAAGCTCAACACACATTCCAGTCCACAAAGACAATAAAAGATGAACTAGCACAAATGAAGCCCATTTTTGCTATTTAGAAAAACAGTAAAGAATTTAAAGGAATTCTCAGGAAAAAAAAAGAAAGAATTGTGGTGGAGTAAGGTTCAAACAAACAGACAAAAAATACTTCCAGAACACAAAACAGAAAACAGAACTAGAATAACACTCTTAGGAAAGTATTACAATGTTCTCATCCTTCTTAGAAAAAACATGCCATGAGCAAAATACACACTGCTACCTTGTTAAAACTGAACTTAACCTGTGTTTTTAATTAGTTTTCCCGAAGAAACAAAGCTTGTGCAATTACTCTTTGTTGTCCCTAGTAACTTCTGCATCTGCTGGGCAACTTCTACCAAATTTGAAAGAACATATCTTTCATTCATTCTTATATAATTTGAAATCAAGAACTATCAAGAGGAAGGAACATCTTATGCATGTCCCTGCAGCAGGGGTCTTGCCTGCTTCTGAAACTGTCTGTTGAAAGCGTTCAGTTAGCCATTTATTTTTTAATTTTTGGACCATCTACCCTATGATTTTAACAAGATCTTACTAGGAAAGGTTTTGCACTGTACCTCTGTAGATTGCATACACTTCTCAGGGTACACAGATTAAATAGCACTGTGAAGCAGGTAGTGAAGAACATTGAAAACAAAACATGCATATCGCTAATACACATTTTGTACAAACTCTTGCATACAGTGCACAAAAACTACAGTGACTCTTGCAATTTTAGATGTCTGCAATCTTACAAAAATTCATTTGAGGCTTTATAAACCCATTCATTGGAGAATTGCTATCCAAAACAAGGTCCAAAGGATCAGCTAAGAGGGATGTGAGAAGCTGGCAGCACTGCACTGACAGAGTAAAGGTTATCCAAGTAACCTTCATTGTATCTGGCCAGTTTCCCAAAATATGAAGAGAGGGTTTGTTTGTTTTGCCCTTATGTGAAAATCTTCCATTTCCACCCTAATATTTCTTAAGACAACATATAAAAGTGAGATCTCCAGAAATGCCCAGTACCAGCCTAGCTTTCCTCTCACTGAAAAGGATGACAGTTTTGCTATTGACTTTGAGGAAAACAGAACAATAATGAGTGCTCTTAAAAATTATTGTTCTGAAAACAGAATTTTGCTCTCGGTTTTATTCCAAAAGTGGTATTTGATTTCCAATCTTAATTTTCAAGTTGAAGTTTTCCATTAGAAACATGAAGTAAAAATATAGTTCAACGACTATTTTAAGCATTCCTATGGAGAAAAACACCTTTACCATTTAATTGTCCTTCTTCCTAGAATCATTCATACAGAGCTGTCCATTAAATCAATGAAAAGGGAAAGTATGAAAAAGCACATAAGATCCACAATGCAATGCGTGTATATACATTCTTTATATTTATACTTATATATTGTTTAATTTAACTCCTTCATAAAAAATAAAGCCTTTCAAAGGAAAAGTGGCCTGAGCCAAAGTCTGTGTCTTTTCTCCATGTATCAGCAAAGTCAATGGAAGAAAAATCGTAAGTCTAGATTTAACCAATGCTTCTGTTTCAGAGATATATGCATTCAAGACTGATTGTTTTGCCTGCTTCTGAAAAGCAAGTGAATTGTTGAAGATTAATTTTCTGCAACAGCTGTTCTATACTTATCTAAGACTACAGAACATGGATTCCTTCCCCTGCAACATACATGTTGCCTCAAAAATGAAGCTTCAATTCCTCTGCTTACCCCCAAGCCCATCTCGTTTACCCTTCCCTGACTGCTGCTCATTACGTTTTCAAAGCAGTGTCATCCCCCATACAGAAGGGAAACCTGAGGCAGAGATCATTTAGAATCATCAGTGAATCTATAGCAGAGGTGGGATAAGAATTTAGGATGAGACCAAGAGTACCTACGAACGGTGTACTAAACCACACCTATTTTCTTTACAGCCAAAAAGACTGTCGTTACCAGCAACATTAGTTACGTGAATTCTATAGGCAAGTATAGAAAGACCACCAGGAACTCTCCTGCTTGTTCAACTGTTTCACATCCAGCTCCCACCCAGTCAAAAGGATGAGGCCTACGTTTATTCACATTCTCTCTCTCCCCTTTCCTGTCTTCCTGATTCTGGCCGCAACCAGCACTTGAAAGAAAAAATTACTCAAACTGCCTAAATCAGTACAAATCACTGGGTAATTTCAGTAAGTGCAAAACATGCAGGAAAAGAAGGATTTAGTTGCTGTTATAACTGGTTTCTACTAATATGGGACATATTTCCAATCTGCATAACATAAAAATCAAGTAACCAAAATTTATCTTAAATCTTTTCATTTCCAAATAATCCAGAATTTCAAAAATAGGAACCTTTTAAATAGCATCCCTTTGAGAGCATAATGCAAATCAAAATTTTGTGTATTAGCACCTCCAACACCATCCATCTCACCTACTGAATCACAGAATTATGCACAGAGATGATACAGAAAAACATACACACTTCATATTCTGTATATACACAGTTTGCATTCATATTAAATAAAATATACACAACCTGTTTAAGTCTACTGTATTCACCTTTATGTCAATAAATGGCTTGACATTTTAAAATATACACACTATACATGGTGTATTTTCAGGAGCGGGAAATGTGATTCCAAAAGACATTAGGTATTCCATGTATCATAAGCACTTTTAAGAGAATATCAACAGCTTGTCCACTTTGGGGGGAAAAAAGAGAAAGCAAGTCTCCTGAGCYCAATTACCTCAAAATTTGTCCTTTCATTCAATTTTATCATTCAATTAGCTCAGAGAAAGATGGATCTGTCGGTTGAAATTCTGTTGACCAGAATGCTAAGAGAGTACCTGATTCTTATCTTAGTTTTCACCAGATGCAGAGTAGATCCAGTGGAATCAGTCAAATCAGTGTTATAACAGTACCAATGGAAGTAAGAAAAGATTCAGATCCTGACTATATAATTCAGACTCAGGAAAAAAGTAAGTCCTTTATAAGTCTCCAGAGTCTTTCTCATTTGTTTTTTCCAATTGTCTAGGAATACCTACAAGTCTGTCAGTCCTTTACTCCTATCATCTGAAATAAGATTTGAAGAAGCTGGATACCTGAATGTCTCCAAAGAAATGCTTTTTGCCTGCAAATACCTAGCACAGACAAAAGGACAGCTCCATTTTTATGCGGATTGAGATGGAGAGACATAATCAGAACTTGTCTCTCCTGCAACACATAGCTTTCTGAATCACCTTTTTTCCTCATGAGACTTTTCAGAGGTGTATTTTTTAAATTATTTGTGATGGAAAAAACATAGAGGCTTTCACCTTTTCTATTAGGTATGATTGAGACCTGAAGTGACTGCAGATTTGTTTCCTCTGAAGGTCTTTAGCTTCATTTCTTGTGAAAAGGAATGTTTGTCTCTCTAGGTATTTCCCATTCATAACTTCTGGCTAATTCCATCTAAATTTGACAGAGCGTCAGCAGTTTCAATAGATGAAATTCTTGCTAGTTTTGTGGAAATCAGCAACTAAGGAAGCATAGGAAGAGGAGCAAAGTGAGTGTTCCCAGTGAAGGAAGGTAATTACACCTCAATCTTTATCCAACACTTTAGCATGTGAATGGGTTTGCACTAGCCACCCTGTCTGTTGTTAATTCTCCAGCCAAGTAAGTAGGTGATATGAGAGGGATCTGAGAATGTTTTGTAGAGAGGTAAATTAGGATAACAGGATACATTTCAATAGAAAATCAGTCCTCATTAGTTCAGCTGTTTATGAAACAACCTGTTTTACATTTAAATTCCATGCTCAGTGTGCTATTGAGCGCTGCGGTTAGCAGAACAAATAGTGTTTTGACATTAGAAGAGATTGAAAACTGAACCATTGAAAAAGAGGGAGAAATTTAGTCAGAATTATGACAACTCTTTACTGATATAAAACCCAGAAGATCTGTAAAGAGGTATCAGACAGCAGTCTGAAAAGCAACTAGTTGAGGGGTGTCATTATGAAAGTGGAGATCTGAGCTTCCTCGCTATCCTGAATGAATGCCAAATCAGAATGTCAGGAGAAGGGATTCAAGAACTCTTTCAGTTCTGTTTACAGTTCAGGGTTTAAAACAGATTCCCTCATACCTTCTCAGATGACATTTTCCTTACAAAAATGAGTTTAATCACATCAAATTAAATAACCCAACTATCCAGATAATGTCCTAAACATCTACTTTTTACATCTCTAGCCAAGTAACACCATAATTTTGTAACTGGAATTTTTCCTGTTACCAGGTCAAATGGGAAAAAAGATAAGAAACCTCCTATTCTCCAAGAGCAGCAATGCTCTTCCATTCTAGGAAAACACACAATCTTACCAGGGAGTTCCCTAAGGCAGCAGTCTTCATAACAGACCTGAAAAATATGATCTTGAATCTTTTAGAGAACAATTTGTTCATCTGATAGTAAGGATCAAATATTTAAATGTCTCATAGTCCAAGAAAGTATTTTGGGCAACATGTTTTTGATCTCAACGATGGCACTGTACTTCCTTTCAACGTACATAGTTCTTCCCAGTGCTGTGCCTATTCTCTCTACAATACATTCACAGAGAGCAGCATACCACTCCTCTGCCTCTATTTCAATAACTAGACAAGCCAAATCAGTACCTCCCCTCTGCTTATTTTCCAAATTACATTCACCTTTTCTAAACAGGTTATTTAGAGTTCTGGATGTATAGCATTGCAGCTAAGTATTGCACTACAGAAGTATAATGGTTTCAGTATTTCCCTGTTTTGCAAAAATACCTTTCCTGATCCTTTTTAAGATCACATTTGCTGTCCTTTAGGATTACATCACAGTCACAGTTCATAATCACCTTGCAGTTGACAGTCATACCCCATTCTTTCTGTTCCTCAGTCATTTTCACGCAATAGCATTTCCAACATATAACAGAGAGTGTTACAACTGCATGTTATGGGCACGATCTTTCACTTCATACTATGCATCTTATTTTTCTGCCCAGCGCCCCTGTCCACTATTCCAGTGCTTCACGTCATCAGCACTTTCAGCTTTCTTATTTTTCATGCAAACTTCCTTAACAAGAAAGCATTAAAATATTTTCAAATCTGATCTTTGAGGTACTCCAGCATTATTCTCCCTCCTACCTAGCATTCTCTTCAGCTTTACTTATTGATTCATTGCAGCCATCTCTCTTGCCAAGCTTTCATTCCTTATTCTAAACTCACTTTGTTTTATCTTGACTAGTATTTCCCCATGTAACAGTGCATCAGATGTTTTACTGAAATCCAGATAAATAAGGACTCCCACCCCTTTCTAAAAAATTAGTTGTAATGTTAGATAGCAGGTTAGTGTAGTACAGCCTCTCTCTGGTAAACTCATGATGCATTTCATCTCATTTGCTGTTCACCTCCACACCTGTAAGCATCCCCTCCCTCAAAGTATGTTCTAAACTAATGCACTGAGATCAAACTAACAAGTTTGTATTCAGGCAGATGTCTCTGCCCCATTTTTAAAAAGAGACACCACAGGTACCCTTTTCCAGCCATATAAAACAACCTCCTATTTGATAAATTCTAAAAAAATCCTAACCAGTGGATTTACAATTTCATGTGCTCGTTACTTCAATATTCTGAGGTAGGGATTATCAAGTCTGTTCAGTTTCAACATATTAAGTTCTTTGCAGTTTGCTTCCACCTCAAAAATGGTAATTTCCATTTCTATATATACCCCTTCCCAAGAGCTATCCTGCCTTCCCTACACACCCTACATTATCATCTTTACTGAAAACAACAGCAGAGCATTCATTTAGCTTTTGGGCCAGACACAGATTATCTTTAATCACCACCCAATCATTTCTGTATGGTGTTTTCATTTTTCCTTTCTCATCCTCTCATTACATTTAGAGTTACAGAGCTGTTTACTATGTGTTTTGACTTTCTTTAAAAAGAGACCTACTCTTCTGCATTGGTGACAAACTTGAGTGCTGAATGTGTGTTGAAGGATATTCTATAAATAGGAGCAATCTCATTCACCAGTGGGAATCACTGAATTAATCCCAAAAAACAGAAGAAAGTTTAAGAACTTGTGAAACTGGCACATCCTTCAACCTGAAAACTGGGCTATGGAGATCTAGCAAAAATACATGTAAAGAAGTAACAGAGGAGGTCCATGCCATAGCTATGGAGCTTTTAAATCCATTGTATATTTTATACATATATAAATATACATATACATATATATATACACACAAAACTGTATCTTCACATCACTGGCTTTTAACAGATTTTGTTCATTCTTTCATGGCAGTGAATATATGAGGAAAATACTAACATGTGAACTTGAATGATTCAGAAAGCACCTGTGTTGCTGCAAGGTACAACTAAATAGGTTAATTCTCAACTGTGATGTATGCATAGGCTACCATGAGGCAGGTAATTAACTTGTACCAACTGCTGAGAAACAACCAGTATACACGTTTGTATCCTTATGCTAAAATGTAGTAGGTATGAGGTATTTCACCCCTCAGCTGAAAAACGAATAAGCTACCACACAGATACTCAGATACTCTGTTATGGAGTCGGGGTAAGTGTGTGGACAATCAACACAGGCAGCTGGCATATGGTATCTTGTTATCCATATTAACCTGCTTAAGGATCAGAATCCTCTAAATCTACAAGAAGGTTATTTCCCCGCCCCCAACCATTTTGGTAGCCCTCCGCTGGACACATGCAAGTATGGCCTTCTTGTGCTGGGGAGCCCAAAACTGGGCACAGTACTGTACATGCGGTCTCACAAACACTGAATAGAGGGGAATAATGATCTACCTCACCGTGCTGGCTACACTTTTGCTAATACAACCCAGTACGTAATTGGCCTTCTTTGCTTCAAGGGCAAATTGTCGACTGATGTTCAATTTGTCGCCAAGCAGGGCCCCCAGGTCTTTTTCTGCAAAGCTACTTTCTACCCAGTCTGCCCCCAGCCTGTACTTACTGCATGGGTTAATTCCAGCCCAGGCGCAGGACTTTGTATTTGCCTTTCATTCTTCCCTTCTTGATTTATTTCTTGGTTTGGGTTCTTTCTTACTTCCCGCTCCACATCCAGATTGTGAGCCACAGGTAAATATGGTAGGAATCCAGAATTTCCAAGTGAGAGATTGAGGTGTGACCCTCTCCTCCTTTCTCAGCTTTGTAATCAAGGAATTCTTAGTCACAACATGACTATTGTATACAAAAAATGCATACAGCATACCATAACATCTTTCAAACTCTTCAGCTACCACAGCACACTGCCCTGTAGACTACTTTTACCAATCTTACTTTTCCCTTTCAGAAACTCTCAGGTTTTATTGCAAGATCTTGAAATGCTGTTCAGAGAGAGAGAAAAAGGAAAACCCTCTGTCCGTCTACTATCAGTCTTCAGGCATTGTGTCTTAGCCATCCTTATTTCTTTATTTTCCCTTTATCTCCTAGATGACGACTAGTAATTTGGCCTATTGTCAGGAAGTGGAAATAAATTTGGTCCCTTATCTCAGAATGCAATTCTAGATTGCCAGTAGTGCTGAAATTTGCTCCTGCTTTTTGTTTTAAAATCAAATAGCTACATTACCTTGATTTCATAGCTAATGGGGGTGGGAGGTGTCCTATTTCTGAACATGTGCTATTTACAGAACAGTCTCATGTGAGTGCTAAAACACAGAAGGAGTGAGTCATCTGTATCCTGTACATGACAAACTAAAATGATTGCTTCAGTACTTATAAACCCCTTGACCAGCTCTCCTATTCTAGCAACACACCAAGAGCCGCACTGCTATGCACCGCTTGGGTAAGGAGCGAACATGAATTTTCACCCTACCAGGCATGCCATATGTAGAGCATTAACTTAAACTGGGGCAAAGAAGATTTACATAATAGCTTTATACACTAATCGTATAGTCTTCAGACCTCTACAGTTGGCAAATAAAAAAAAATGGTGCCCTATTTATCAGGATAATTACTCGGGGGATCCCAAAACACAAGAGAAAACCTATATAAAATCAGTATAACATAACTTTTTTCCCCATTCCCAAAATATCTTTCACAGTCTAGAAAGTACCATTATGGAAAATTCTTATGTCTTTCACACTGTCATCCAAATACCCTGTAGCAGACACCCCAGGAACATGTGGACTAATTTGAAGCAGTTCAAAGAAGGTAACTGGGAAGAATGGATGTACTGTCTACAGGCTTAAGTTTGCTTGTTTAAGATTGCTTGTTTGGGGAGGAGAAGTACTGTCAATAAGGAATACAGCAGTGCTAATATAACCCAAATTTAGTGAACCAGGTCAAAACAGTGCAAAATCCCCAGTAAATACTCATCAAAATTATTCTAAGAACAATGCCGTAATCACCAAGACTTAAAGATTTTATTTATTTATTTATCTTTAAATTGATTCGCGGGTTATGCAAAATGAGGAAACTGCAGCATTGGCTGAAGAAAAAAAGCCTGCAGTATGCTAATCGCACCCAGCTTTGCCAAGCTACCTCTGTCCTGATCTGCAATAACTCTTCATTTCAGTTACAGATCTCCCTTGAAAAGGGGTCCTCAGTTATGCCAGACAGCATAGCAGATTAGGGTTGAGAAAAGAGGTCCAACAGGATAAGAACACCTAACTCTTTCACTTGGAGCCTCTCTTGGAGTTGAATATTGCTGTATTGATCCCTTCCCAAAGCCAGTTATAGCATTAAAGGCAAAAGCTAAAATTTAACAGGATGCTATTACTATTTACTAAGCACAATCAACTTACATGACACTTGGCAAACCATTGAAAGAGGTGACCTCTGTCCAAGCAAACTTAAAATATGCAGTAAAATGAGAGAATATGAATTAGGTATTCAGTACAGTACAGGCAGTGAAATTGATAGATTTTAGTTTAATTTATGTAATATTATTCTTTTCTTTCATGCACACAGTGACAGGGGGTTGCAGAGGATGTGTGTTTTAAGGAGGAATTCAGTGAAGAAAAACAGGTTACTGTTTGCAAATCTGTATAAAGTAAGAACAGCTTTCTGATGCATTAGGAGAGAAATTCAAAGCATAAGGGTCAGCATGAAAAAAGAGGATAATAAGCAAGAAGAACCTACAATAAGGCTGCAATGCAGGGTGGGAGAGAAGAAGGGAGTCTAAAGGTACAGGCAAAGACTATTGCCAGAATCCTAGCATGCTGCTGTCAAATGTCTTGATGACTGTTGGGTAGCTTTGAGCATGGAGGATATTAGCTCAATAATCAAGGTACTTCAGCACACAAACGGTTGTTCTTTTTACCTCAGTGGGACTATTCATGGACTTAAGAGTTAAGCATAAAATGATATATGAATGAGGTGGAAACCAATCAGAAGACATCATAAGTGATTCTTCAGTTGAGACAACTCATCCCCCCACTGGTAGCCATCCAAAGACAAAGTAGAAGGCTGTTCAAAAGTCTTGCAGGAACTGTCTCCAGTGTAAAGCCAGATGGTTATTCTTTATTCAGGTAAAGACCTTCCTTCCCTTATCTACATCACTATTGCTTTCAGATTATATTAGTGCAAACCACACTTCACAGAATCGTAACTTAAATCTGCATGACCCAATTTCTGTAGCTTTACATCGATATCACGACTATGGGCCTCCTATGCCCCAGTTGTGAGCTGTGTCAGTGGGAAAGCTGTGCCTGCAACACCCAAGAAATGGATAGTGAGAGGCATGCTACCGTTTCATTCCCATCACTTCTTATACAGTGTTACTGTGGTGGCAGATCTTGCTCTAAGTAGCTGCCCACGTATAAAGAGAATCATTTGGCTTTCAAGCCCCAAAGAGTCACTGTCCATCTTCTCTGAGGAAAAGGTGGGAAGATGAATGGAAGCATGATACAGGGCAAGTTTGGCCCACGAGCTGCCATTTGGATCAGGCTGCTGTAAATCACATAAAAAAGACTCACAGATGAGATGGAAATTTTACCACTGAGCATATTTAGCATATTTCTCCTGCCTGCCTGCTGATGTTGGAAAACAAAGTTCTAGACAACCAAACCTCTGCTTATTCTAAAGAGCACTTAACCACACAAGACAGGTTGCATATGCAGGATGTTCACACTAAGGGGATTTTTTTTCTCACCCTTCAGGATTTTCTTTCCTGTTTTCCCAGATCTCACTGTCCAACATATGCTGGAAAGCTCACTTTTGTTCTAAAATTCTTGGTGTACAACCCACAGAGCAGACACTTTTTGAGCTAGTTTGTGCAACGATCATGCCCTTAAGGAAGGTTAAATTGGGCTCTTAAATCCAATACCTTGACAATCTTGAGTTGGAGGAGGCTACTGACTGGATTTGGGTGGCCTGTACTTACGCTTCATGGAATAAAAGAAAAAAAAAGATGTTTAACCCCAAATAGATACTTCTAAAATATTCTGTATTTATTTTTTATTTAGAAATTCATGACATTTCTCATGCAAACTATCCAGGTGACAAAGCTCTACTTACTAGAAGGCATAGAATTGAAGTCCTTCGAAGTACAGAAACAGAAACTAAAGCTTAGTGAAAGTCTACAGAACACATGAAAACTTATTTTCCCTTTTTTCATTATTTTATTATACCCCTTCTTTCCAAATTTGGTTACACACACAGACCTCAACAAGCACTAACTTCATGCCAATGTCTGCCATCTCTTTGTTACCCACACAGAAAAGATGAAAATATATGGTACTTTCTACTCTGCTTTTTTACTGTGGAAAAAAGGCTGTTTTTATTAAGACTCACATAGCATCATAGAATCATAAAACAGCCCAGGTTGGAAGGGACCTCGAAAGATCACCTGGTCCAAACTTTTGTAGGAAAGGGAGCCTAGATGAGATTATCTAGCACCCTGTCCAGACGCAACACTTAACTAAAACAGTCACATAACGGAAACATTTTAAGAACTGTCACCCAATAAGAAGCAATGAAGAACAAAACATGTTTTCCTGAAAATGTATGAGTAAATGAAAACAGGGAGCAATAATTAAAATGTTCTCCTTCCCTCATTATCTTATGCATTACTGATAATGCTATAATGGATTCAATAGTATTTACAAACCAAATGATTAGAGACTTTATAAACTAGTACAGCATAAACTTAAATATCACAACATATTACTAGATAAATTGACAGTAACAAGAAATCCCTGTGACTAGCTTTTTGGTTAAAAATCAATCCCCATTATAAAAGAATTTGGATAATGTGCTAAATGTGGATAAAATGTGCTATATTGACTATCTTCATTAAAAACACAACAGCAGATCTAATAAACAGCAACAGTAGTAATTGGCTGGATGGTTTCAAACAAATTAAGAGCATACAAGAAAATCCCCCTGAAAGGAAAGTAGGACTCCTGGATCCGGAATCTGGCAGGGAAACTCAATCCATACGAAAGTCAAATTGCCTTCTCTTGCTAAATGCAGTATGACAGGATTGGTGATAAATAAGTAAGCTCTGTTTTGCAAATTATCGAATGCGAAGCAAAGCACTGTGGGCATGTCCCGCAGTGGTTTACATCCCACTTCACTGACTATGTTGATTACCATTTTATGAGCACAGACAAGTCCTTTGCTTGTCCACAAATTTTCTTCCCAGAATAATTCTGCTTCTCACTCCAAGATATAGCTGAGCTCCTAGTTGCTGTTCTGCATAATAGTCTCTTTTAGTAGCTCTGTACTATTTAGTTTTGCAGCTATTCAAGCAGCAGGACTTTCTAGAGATTGCTATTTGTCCCAAGGTTAAAATAAAAACCATACCTGCATTAGGAAAAATGACAAATTTCCCCAGAAGTCCTGGATGGACTGAATGTGTCAAGCAAGTGTTGCTGTATTATAACCAAATAGCAAGTTAAGTAAGGAAGACCTTACATAGCTCAGCCAATTATTTTCCCACCTTGCTATCCAGAATCACGTAGTTTCCCAGAATGAGTTTCTATCCTGAAATACAATTTTCCAAATGGAAAATTATCCAGGCACAACATAAAATTTAGATTTTGCCTATTTGTCCAACTTTTCCTGAAAGCCTTAGGTGAACAAATATTCATTTCTCTATTCATCTCTCTTACTCTCAACATTGCATTTTTTTTGTGTTCGTAAACAATGAACAAGCTAAAGAATTCTCCTCTTTTCTTTCCCATCGAAAAAAATAAAAATAATGAATAGTTACCATAGGAGAATCAGACTGCCACCTGACTAACCAAGGGCCCTCCTGAGCACACGCAACACTGTCATGCCGGTAACACAGAAAGAAATAACGTGCATTCCCCAGAACAAGTTCCCAGGAGATGGGAATGCCGCTGTTTAACTCCTTCAAAGGCAAGGATACTAGACACATGCATGAAGCTGCCCTGCTGCCATATGCTCTTGGGCATAATTAGTCAACCAGAAACTTTCCCTTGGGAATGACAGACAAGAAGAGAATGTGATCACCGCATAAAATAGGAATGAACAGGTCATGTCAGTGAAGTAAGGAAATAACAAACTTCCTGACCTGCCAGGCAATTTTTTTCTGCAAGATAACAGATAACGTGTAAGAAATAGATGTGCAAGGACCAACACATAATGATGTACCTGTTTTCTATCACAACTATGAAAGTTCCTTTGGTCTGGGATACAGGAATGATTTTAGTTGATTAAAAAGAAAACCTAAGTTGCATTTCCACAGCTCTTTTACAGTTTTTGAAGTTCTGAGTACGTTCCTTCCTAGGGTCAYGAATCATAAAGGGTTAAAATATGGAAAACGAAACACATTCCTGATAAACGGTAATTAGCACTTGGCCACCCCATGAGCTGGTCTAACTTGTCATACCTCCAGCTGCCCCAAATTTTTGAGCAATTCTAATTATAGTTAGACCCCTATAATAGACAAATACTAATACAATGCCACTCTATTCAGTTTCCCTACATTCGAAAGTGAACAGTTCCTGCCAACAGAAACTTTCAAAGATCTTTTTAAGTAAAAGCAAGCRGCTCTGAGCATAGCCTGCAAGGTCCAGCAGGCCTAATAGTTTTGTCAGTGGCAGTTAGTTAAAGGTATGCTAAGAATCACTGAATTCAATACTGCCCGTTAAGGCACCTGCCTTTTCTAGGTGTATCAGTCAGGAAGAACAGAACGTCAGGGCTACAGTTCAGGACTAGGATGAAAATTTTTAAACAAAGGAGCAAGAGACATGTATTCATGACTAACGTAGAAGAAACCAAACTGACCCCTTTAACATTCCTTATGTTCTTGTTGAGCTCTTCGTATGTTCACTCAGGCTCTTTACTCCTACCCTACAGAAAGTTTTCCACCTCCTGTCCTGCAGAATAAGGTGCGTTGTTACTGGCTTGCTAACTTGCATTTCCCTCTGGGATTGCTGATAATTCACCCAATTTCATGCACAGGATGGCTGACAACTGGTCTATCATGTGGCCTGGCTGCCTTTCCTAGAAATTCTTACTGCTGTCTGCAGGGGCACTTGGTTATCCAAGATGGGAGTTAACTCATGTAAGACTAGATGGGATTTATTTACTTCAGTTTTTGCAGCTGTAAAATAATTTTTTTTTCTTTCTTGCCCTTTTCTATCACCTCTTTTTAGGTCAATCAGATTTATAAATCAGATATACAGAAAGGATATTCAATAAATCTAGAGCATAGGCCTGAAGCAGGGTGGTGGTAGTGGCAGATGACTGACAGGTAAACAGGGGAAGATGCCTAAGACAAATCATTGAAATCATGGTTTTATTTAAAATCTCAAAATATTTGTTGTTTTCTTTAACACAAAAAACTCAAGCAGTTGGGTTAATGCACAACCTGAGTTTTTAAAAGTATCTATATGGTATGACTCTGAACATAACATGAAAATGTAACCCATATGTTCCATAAGGGCTCTGAACTAAAAGAAAAATAAAATGTAGCCTGCTTTAAAAATAAACAAACCCACATGATATTGTAAAGTGTGACTCATTATTTTTATTTTTTAATTTTTAAGTAACTGGTGTTGGTAGTGAGAGTTGTGTAAATAATTGATACTTAGTCAAGTATCTGAGCTTCAGAAAAAAGTTCAGTTGAGATCAAAGAAAAAAAAACTTGAAAAGGTCACACTGAATGGAAAGTACGTTTGATGCTTCTGCGTACTTGTAGGAGAAGATGGAAAAAAAGAGCCCTTTTGTCCAGTAGCCCAGTGCATTCACCCAGGATGCTGGAGACACTCTCAGTTCACTCCTTCAGTTGAAGCAACCTGACCATTCGGCTCCTGTTGCACACACCTATTTAACATACCACAGTATCCCATGTTGATGCTGTTTTACTTTGCATATGTAGTTCAACTTCCACTCAAGTAGGAAATAAAACCTAGGCATCCCACCTCAGAAAAGAGCAACATTTCATTCCATTAGAATTATGCTGTTTGAATTTACCCATTTTTTTAAGATACAAATAGTTACTTTATTGATATTTATACAATTTAATTTCTATGTAATATTTTATTGTGATCAGCATTTATACACTATGCAGCACCTATGACTGGGCAAGCCTTTACTGTTCAGAACAAGGAGATTCACAAAACATAGAATCCCATTCCAGCATCATGTTTTATTTACCTCCTTAAAACAACACCACAAACTCACAACAACTCATGTTAGTGGAGAAATTTCCTTAAAACAATTTGAATATGCCAGTCTTCAATTCGCCATGTTCTTTACCAACTCTACCCTTACAATTTACTGATGTAGGATACTGCATAAAGAACAGTTGATGAGGAGTTCACATACCCTAGCAAAATCTAACACTGTTACCTCCAAACTAGCTGAATGTAGGAAAAATGCATGAGAGCTGCACCAAGGGCTAAAGGAATACAGAACAAGAGTGGTCTGCAGATCATATATTTTTCTCAAAAATAATTTATAGATGCCAGAAGGAGGGACAGTGATTTCCTAACTTAAAAGTGCCTTCTATTTGCCCTTCTCTATCCTTCTCCCTTCCTGTTTTTGTTTGCTGCCCAGTCTAGTCACTTTTTCACCCTCTTCTTTCCCACTCCCATTACACCTATCTTTTTCTTTATATGATCTCCCCCAGCCATTCCAAGATTACACCCACAAGTCCGCTAGAAGTACTTAATAAGCAACAGTGTTTTCTCATTCCTGAGAAAGGTCAAAACTTAACTTATTCCTGGGGTTTGACCAGAACAGAAACATCCAGAATCCAGACGAGTCTTTATTCCCTTCCCTCCCCATTTTCGACCTCTCTTGCCCTCAAGCATGGGCCCTGAATCAGAAACCTCCTTCCTGGTATCATAAGGAAGAGCTACAACTGAAACAAGGAAGCACCTACACTTCGGAGATCACATCATTGTTATTTGACACCTCCAGTGTTGTACTTAGAGAAGCATTTATATTATTCTTAAGTCTCCTAGGTGGTGGTGATTTTCAGCCCTGACCCTCAGTTTCTACAAATCATACAAACACTGCACAAAACCACTGAATGAACATCTATACTTTTATTGAGAAGTAACTTCTAGCCTTTACTGCAGCAAAGAAAAGCTAAAAAATTTGAATCTTAAAAGATTAAGAAAAGAAGGCAAATAATAAAGGCCCAGTACTTATTTCCATGGTTTTGAATCCCATCTTTGCTTTTCGGAGAGAAAGCAGGGATGCGATTCTGATCTGCAATTCTGGAATTGACAGTAACACTGTAAAAAGAAAAATGCAACCCTTCCGCTCATCAAGACTACTGCTGCCTTGGAGAAAGATTTACGTCTGCAGACTTAGGTGATGGGGATAATTATTTTGTAGCAAAAACTCAACTTGCTCAACTCAAGGCAGAGAGAAACAGATAAATAAGACTCCATTCCTGCAATGTGGAATTGCCCACAGACAGTTTATAGTAGGACGGGAGCTTTGGTTCCAACTGATGACTTTAGGAAACTGAAAGAATTTCTAGTTATGCATGAACCAGGAAGAACACAGCTTGAGCTCTGAGATCCCACCCTGGAGTTTTTCTGTATTTTACATTGACTAACTTCCAAGCTCAACAAACCTCTTCTAGAACTCATTAGGGAAAAGGTATAAAGACATTAATATCACTTTTACAGTCATTTTCTGGATTTGTCTGCACTTTGCAACATTTATTCTCCACATCTCTTACTGCAGTTTTACACATTCTTAAATGAGGTTATTGTTTAACAGTTCTCTTGGACTTTCTAGAAACAAACCAAATATCAGATTTCCCACATTTCGTATGTTACAATAGGTCTTCCATCAGTTCAGAGTACATGAAATTGTTGGTATCTTAAAGAAGTATCCACAAGCCCTTGAAACCAAAGGCTAGATAGCTACGGCTTTGACCCTGACAACACATTTTCAAATGCTTAATTTCATCACCAAGAGTAGTCCATTCTCTACAAGATTACTTGCTTTGCTAAAGTGAATGCATGGTTTATGTGTTTGCAGAACTACAGCCTAAGTGAAGAGGAACTGCATTCTGAATATTTTGTTATCTCAGTGTTGCAGCTCTTGCAATTACTAGAAGTTGCCTGATATTTGTTTTTCTTCTTCCAAATCACAAGAGCTTTAAGAGCTTGAAGAATTGAACCATAACAGCTCAAAACCCCAGATGAAAATACGAAGACTCTATTTAAAAATTCTATGKTTTTTTAGCAACCTTCTGATTTTAAAACTGACACAAGACTATGCTGCAAGGACTGATCTCGTTTCTCAGTTTGCACATGGATTCTGATAGCAACTGGGGAACTTCCATGAAGTGTGGTATTTAATACTCTCCCCCAGCCGCCATTAACCCTTTAAATAAATAGAACGTTGCAAAACCTTAAATAGAATTTCCTAGCACAATGGGAAGTTGTGTTTCTTTTTTCAATCAAAAAAGKAAAAAAAGATACACTGCTGGAACAGGAGCAAAAGCAAGTGTGGTTTACAGTAGTATTTGTTCAAACTTTACCTCTTCCAATCAAAAAAATGAAAATATACATTACCCTGTATTACACTATTTTACACTTCTGTAATCAACTGATACAGACAAAATACTGAACTTGACTTGCTATTTCCCCCTAAATCCAATACTGTCCCCACGTCATTACATTCCTGCAGTTCATTGGGCACACGGAAACACAGCTGCTCTTGAGACCACACGAAATTCAAAGAGCTCTTTTAGACTTCGAGAGGTGAAATCCTCCATAGAAGAAATAAAAATACTGAGACTCATTGCAAATTACCACACTTGTCAAATTAAGTATTCAATAACAAAATATGAAACATCACACACAGTTAATCAAGACTTTTTTTGTCCAGTGTTCTGTGACCAGCCAAGTCTAGAAATGTTCAGCAAAAGAGTATGAACACACTTGAGACAAACTTTTCCAAGGCCTCCTACTAGTCTTGAAACTGGGAAGCGAACTCAGATTAAACTTAATCAGAGCTATTCAAAATTTAGCTTTATGTGGGGTTTCAGTTGTYTACTAAGGCTGCAATTGCTGACACTCCAACATAAATTTAAATATTGACAGGGGACTACTCAAAACAGATTTATGAAGACAGCTGATGAGATATTAGTGATGAATGACAATTTCAGAGCCTAGTTTTTGCCCATTCTGCTTCCACAATCCCAAGAAGAGTGGCACCATTTCAAGTTCTTAGGGATCAAAGGAAGAAAGAGAAATGCGCATCGTATTTTAGGTGGGAAAACAAGAATGGAAAAAGAAAACTGATTTCTTCTGCAGGCGCTTCTTTTCCATATCAGTTTTAGCTTTTAGACAAGCTCCCCTGGAACCCAAATACAGCATACAACCAAAAGCCATAAGCCTTCCCATTGCTGGGGAAAGTCCCTTCGGTGCTCCAGAAACAGATTTAACCTCTGGACAATTTTTTTCCTTCCCTTTCTCCCCACAGTCTCCCATGCACACAGTCCTGCTGAATCCCCTGTATTTGAAATAGATTTAGAATCTCCCTTGTGAATTCCCCTATGATAGGAAGAAAATAAAAAGCCATTCTATGAATCTTTAACTGAGTATTGCTATGGCAACAAACATAATTCAGAACTTTTAAAGCATTTTCTAATGGGAAGTATTTATACAGACAAGTTAGTACATGGCTTTAAAACACTCAGAAATATGTAATCAATCAGGAGGGATTACTGATGAAAAAAAGACAAAATTAATTTCAACTATAACATTAAAAGGTTTAAACCGCTACTGTTTGATCTAGTACTTAGATAGGACAATGATGATAATAGAAATGCTTGCTTGACAAGGTGAATGAACAGGCACAGCTTTGGGCACTGAACTACAGAGATTTCTACAATGATCAAGCAATGAATTCAAATAAAAGCTTGTAATTTTACAGCTTGTAAAATGGCACTTCCTTCTTTGGAAGTTTTGACCTTCCATAGTGTTTACAATTATACTTTAGTGCAACTTTCAGTGGCACAGAAACTCCTTCTTAACTTTCTTAACTGACAGATTAAGATTAAAAACAATGACAGTTTTCCAGGAAAAGCAATGGTCTGTGACTCGGGAGATACGAGTTCTATCTATAACTGTGGGTCAAGACCTACACAATTTGGTCAAATCACAATTGTTTCAGTTTCCCATCTATATAATGAGATAATACTAGCTCTCCCCTAACTCTTGGTCCAACTTTCCTTTTTATTAGGTCATGAACTTTTCCAGGCAAGAACTGTTTTTATGACATGGTTGTGGAGGGACACTACATAGATTTTGGTTGGGATTTCTGACTGTTATGGTCAGCAGGTTTCAAACTGTGTATCACAGTTAAAAGACTGGTAGTAAAAGAGTCTAAAAATAAGGTGATAGGCACATAGCACAGCACTGCTTAAATGGGATTTTGTTTAGAGAGCCCCTGCCTCAACAAAAAGATTCAGAGAAACTTCTTATTACAGTTTCCAAAAGCTGACTTCATAGACTTGAGATCACCTGTTTTTATACTATATATTGTATATATTACTATATATATTACTGTTTCTGATTCAACTATGTAATTATTTTTAGAAGACACAAAAGTTGATCTCTTCTATTATTCTTTCAACACTAATTCTAACATTCCAAAGGACATTTCAAATACTTCAATAAAGCCAGATATCAACATCTACATGTGATCAAATGAACTCCATGCCCCTTCTCCAACCTAGCAAGGCAATTCCAATATTACTACACGTATCAGCAGGTTGAAGGGAATGCAGTCCTTTGAAGAATACAAAATAGAGAGACTCTAAGTTCAATTAGCAGTATATGGAGGGTAGGACTTTATCAATGCATCCTATTGCCTTGCTGTAGCACCCTCTAATAATCTAGTCTAGAATTCACACCAAGAAATCGCCCAAAGAACAGTATCTGCTACAGCAAACCATTGTACAATCAGCATGTATTTTCTTGAACTACCAAATTAATTACATTTCCATCACTAAGCTAACCAAGATGAAAACTAAAACATGCCCAATGCTTTAATTGCAGCAAGTCTGTAACTCATTCTGCCCCAAATTTGCAGCACTGGCCACTTGCTCAGTTGCACTTATCTGACAACACTGCTTGTTATGGTGGTCACTGATAAAGTCTTCCCATTCACAACTGATACAGCAAGCATTGGTTAAAACAGCAACACTTTTAAATGGCACAAATAATAGCTGTAAAAAAGTTGCAGTGGGGAAAATTTTCCAGACTCCAGAAATCTGCCTTTAAAATAAAATAATTCTCTTCTGTTATCACAGATGCTGAGAAATGGAATTTTTTAAAAGCCCGTTTACATAGGACACACGCAAATACGTATTTTTTTTTACTTCCTCTGCAGCTGCAGCTAAGAAACTATTCCCAGATCTTTGCTGAGATAGTTGGTGATTATCACATGCAAATAAAAGAAACAAACATAAACACATTGTATGCCACATTAAGTTCTATTCCTGATAAAATCTTTGGGGGACAGAAACACAGTCAAATGAACGAAGAAAAGACACAATCTGAACTGGAAAAAGTGGGAAAAGTTATTTTACACTGTTGAAAAAAGGATTACAAATGAAGCCCAGTAAGGACAGTGCCAATTACACATTACTGCCACTGTTTGTGGTTGTCTTGTCAATTCTACATGATCAACATTCATCACTGTAGAGTTCTGGCTTTCAGCATCTCATCACTTTTATTTAAGAAAACTTAGTATAAATGGGTCCACATTTTATAATTTTATGCAAGTCTGATTATAAATTTCTATTTTGACCTCACTGTATGAAGAGAAAGAATATTCTCTATTTTATTTATTTAACCAAAACCAACCACCAGTTTAAGAACACACAACTGCAAAGAAGCCTTGATGAAGCAGTGTTATGTTCAGCAGTTGAAAAGAATAAAATAAACAGAAATTAAAAATAATAATAACAAAAGAAAGTCCCAAACTTCTTCCTCCTCCTCCAAAGCACAACCTTCCAAGGGTTCATCTGACAAACTTCAATGTATGAGATGCAAATACTGAATAGTGGGGATTTTTTCAAAACTGGCCTTTTTAGAAGATATTTACCAATAAAACATTTTCTTCAAATCCTCTCCTCCTTCCCGCTCACATATAGATACTGTTCTTGGTATCACCATGAAAACCTAGTTTAGAATTACTGCAGAAGAAAAAGCCCATACTGGAAAAAAAAGGCATAACTTAATAAAAAACACAAATGCAGCATTTGCAAAAAGGAGTCTGTGCTGTTCTTCCCCCCTACTTCCGTATGGGAGGCCTTTAGTCCCAGAGCAATCAGGTATTGTGTGGGCTGCAAATCATACTTCTGCAAATATATCAAATATGATTTTGTTTCTCTTTGTGCTTCAAAGAATCTCTCATGCTCATGTTGTTTATTTTTAAAACATGTGCCTGCACTTATATAAAGTACATTAAGAAGATAGTTACCCGATAGGTACATTTACTTTGGAGTAATTTTTACTTTGCATCTTCCATCTAGCCTTTCACCACCCATTTTTATCCTGGGAAGTTGATGAGGAAAGGTCAGTGAGCATGGGAGCAAATTTGGTATTCTCAGCTGAGCACCACATTAAAAACAAAATTGACAGCTGCAAAAAGATAAAGGGTAACTCATTTTCACTTGGTTAACTTACGTGGACAAGAGCTGGTACAGAGTACAGAAGAGACACTAACTTTCCTCAGTACTTGTCAGACAAGCATCCAAGAATCAGTGCTAGCAGTAAACAGATGCAAGTCAGTAAGACTGGTTTGTCTACCTGGGGACATTCAGAAGAATTAATCCATGTTAACTACACATGTGGAATTCAAGTAGATTAGCTTGACTACATTTAGAGGCTGTGTGAACACCCTTGCTCAGAATCAAAAGACCTCTACTTGGTTTGATGTAGTTCACTCGGGAAGAGAAAGTATCCACATAAAAGATTTAATCAAGTTAAACTAACTCCTTTAAAATTGACATGTTTAATAATACAGCTCAGTTTTCCAGTGTCTCCATGTAATCCTTGACTTCACATACGAAATTCTTATAAAAGCCTCGGCTCAAGGGGATACTTTTTTGTTAAATTCATGTGCTAGACTTCTAATTTATAGCCCCCGGAATAAAACCCAGTAAGTAATCAAGCATTCTCACTCATTGCTTGGAAATTAAAACAAATTGCAGTCCGCTATATGAAGCCTCTCAGACGAGTATCTAATTGTGAGGGAGAGAGAGATGTGATGCTCATAAGCTAATTGCCTAACCTTTACTGCTCACTGCTTTAGGAGATGGAATTGGAACTCATGGAATGGGAGTAAAATTCACATCCAGYCACTGTGCTTACCTAAAGAACATCAGCAAGATTTGCACCTCCAGAAGAAAAAAAAAAAACCTGCACAAAAAAAATCTCCATGTGGGTTGCAACAGTCCTTAACTGTCCTGCAAACAGCTGCAAGACGCTTGTAGCAAAGTGACTGACGTGCATAGGGTACATGCACGTTCAGGTTTTAGTGGCCAAGTACACAATAACCAGGACCCCTGGACTAGTCAGTGCCATCACTGCTGAAACACACAGACTACACTCTGTTAGTTCCTACACTAGCTAGGTTAAATCTAGTTTTTGTTTATTGACAGAAGCTGCAATCAGACCTCCTAACTGTAGCTTATATCTGCCATGGCTTTGCATAACTTCACTCATGCAATTACTTGTATGTGTTTCAGATACAGGCTGAAGGCTCTGCCCAGCAATTTCCATATGCAGCCAGAAGAGCCAAATTACATTCTCACATGTTGGCTTGGATGTGAAAGACTGGAAAACATGAACATTCTTAAATTTCATCTATCTGTATATGTATGTGTGCTTGCAAGCATATGCACATAATTAAAGGCATGGCATCACAGTGGCCATCAGTTGTATCTTTTTTTCTCCCAGAGAGATTTCAAGCCTCACAATATGGAGTCTAGATGACAAATGAACCCTGTATTTCTCTCAAATATAACTATGGCTTCAAGACTCATATATGATGCCAATTATTGGAGGGGAAGGCAAAGAAGTGGGTTTAATCAAATTTGCCTCCCAACAACTTTGATTTTTCTTCCTCTATGTTAATACAAAGGACAAGGAAATTCTTTCAACTATACTTTATTTCCAACTACCAGAATGACAGTTACCTATTTGATTGTTAATTATCCTCTTTCACTATTTTAAAGAACTTCTATTTTAGAGATTTATCCTGTTTTTTATTAGATTCAGTAGTTTAAAAAAAAAATCTCATCCATGACACACTGCACTTTTCTTTTAAGCTTGAACAGGGGGAATTTTCAAAGGCATAGACATAAATCAGGAATTCAATTCCTACTGAAAGTCACTGGGAATTAGTCTCCTGTCTGGGGCCTGTATCTTTCATAATTTCAGTGAAGATTTTTAAGCAAGAACCTAAAACAACATTAGTCTGAGCACTAATCTAGTTCAGACAGCATTAGTCTAGGCACTAAGGGTCACATTTGGATCACTGACTGCACTTAGTGACTTAGTTGTCATTACTGCTATAGCATCTCTCTTGAAGAGAGGAGCTAGGGTTCAGGCACTTGCTATCCAGCGCTGTCAGGTCATGGCTTAAGCAATCAGTGAGAGAAGCAAGCACATCTCCTCAGTTTAAACACAGATCTTTTAGTAGGGCAGGCATTCCATGCATGGCAAAGAACCACAGCCTTCTGGAACTGATTGAGAAAATCTTTGTTGCACAAGGAGACACATTTGAATTTGACTTGTTTAAGGTATGCTGTCGTGGTTTAACCCCAGCCAGCAACTAAGCCCCACACAGCCRCTCGCTCACTCCCCCCCGCTGGGATGGGGGAGAGAATCAGAAGGGTAAAAGTGAGAAAACTCRTGGGTTGAGAGAAAGACAGTTTAATAGGGAAAGCAAAAGCCACGCACGCAAGCAAAGCAAAACAAGGAATTCCTTCACTACTTCCCATCGGCAGGCAGGTGTTCAGCCATCTCCAGGAAAGCAGGGCTCCATCATGCGTAACGGTTACTTGGGAGGACAAACGCCATCACTCCGAACGTCCCCCCCTTCCTTCTTCTTCCCCCAGCTTTGTATACTGAGCATGATGTCACATGGTATGGAATACCCCATTGGCCAGTTGGGTTAGCTGTCCTGGCTATGCTCCCTACCAGCTTCTTGTGCACCTGGCAGAGCATGGGAAGCTGAAGTCCTTGACTAGTAGACTACTTAGCAACAACTAAAAACATCAATGTGTTATCAACATTCTTCTCATACTAAATCCAAAACATAGCACTATACCAACTACTAGGAAAAAAAAAATTAACTCTATCCCAGCTGAAACCAGGACATATGCACATACCAACATTCTTCCAAAAGAATCCTTCCCACCTAAACCTGGTTTTGGAGCTTCTGTTAAGAGATACCTGTTGTAACTTTTGAGCATTTCGTAAAATGTAGGCTGAAAACTCCCCCAAAACCAAACAGTCCTAGTAACATTCTCCTATCAACATTTTACTAAAAATGTGGCATTTACATACATCCCCAAAAGGGCTCACATTATTAAGGGTGTATCACTCAGTTCCTATGCACAACAGCTGTCCTTCTTCAAAAATTCACCTGTGGCTGAGAAAAGACAGTTAAGTTTATCTGTCCTCTTCCTGCTGCACTGAGTGCAGACCTTCAGAGTATTATCAGAATAAGAACAAATTCCTCCCCCCTCCCCAGCTGCTCCCAGCCCTTCTATGATGAAGGCATGCTTTTGGAAGCGAGAAGGGAAAAGGTCATGGGGCAACTTGGATTCATTGACAAAGAATTAATAGTAGTATTAATTTGGAATAAACCACTATCAAAAGAAAATTCTGGAGAAAACTTCCATGTCGATACCGCCTTTACAAACAGGACAGTAAACTCAAGTGAACTGTCTGTTACTTAAACCAAAATACAATTTATCTAAAACCTCCTGTTTACAATAGGATAAGGAATAGTAATAGGGCAGAGCAGGCAAAAACACTATATATGACCATTTATAAAGGCACATGTGTAGTCCAAGGTACAGAACAACCGTTTTGCTAGGCACCTTTCCAAATCCTGAGAGTCAGGTAGAATTACGGACTAGATTTTCCTCCTCTAGGAATCAATGAAGTAGGTCAACATGAGGCAATCTACTTGCTGACTACTATGGCTAGTCATATGACTACATGATAAAACTCACCAAGATGTAACGGAGCCGTCACAGGTCAGAAAAACAGATGTCTTTTTGGTTTTGACGGCTATGGCATGGTAAAATGACATACTAATGTAATTCCTAACCATTTCTGGCTGTACCGGACAGACTTAAGCTTTATCACTGAAAACACTCTGATGCCCTCCTGCAGCAAGGAATAAACACAAAATCTTCACGTTAATGAAAAAGAATTGCAATACGTGACTGTCTGATCATCTGCAGACAATCATATTTGATAGGCATATATGGTAAGAAAATTTTTTTTGTGAGACAATTCCTTGGTGTTATATACCACCTATATAAATAATTTCCCCTGGAAGAAGTTGTGGTAAACAACTTCTACAGCACACACACACTGCAGCTACGTACATATRCATAGGACGAAGCACAGATAAGGTTGCCAGCTTCAAAGAGGAGAGGGCAGAAAGGGAAGCTTACTCACAAGTCATACATACTGGAGGTGTGAGGTAGGAGGGAAGAATAACAGCTCATCCTGAAAACAAGGATCACCGCACATTCCCAAAATGAATTTGACACTGAATATAAAAATAATAATAAATATATATATGTATATAAAGAAAAGATCCAGAAAGTTGTCTTTGATCTGAATAAAAAGGTTACATCATGTACTGCTAAGACAGGCAAGCTAGAAAGGCAGATCAAAATCTTCCACATAAAGGGATCAGGAGAAATAGTTTCAGTAACTGAGGAACTTTGCATTACACCATCAGTATAATGAATATCTATAACAGCTATAACCCTGCCAGCTCCCAGTCAGGAAAACCGATCTTGGCAAAATCTCCAGTCTAAACTAAGTGCATTTGTTTTAAAACTTCCAGTACTGGGAAACATTCTAGAAAGTTGGATTATAATATCACTTTCTTTAAAACAATTGTGTATTATAGATTTGACAGGCTCTGCCAGTAACAAATACACTCTCCCACTCACCAACTGTGGATAAGAAATTTTGCAAGGCAAATGGACACAAGATTTATTGCCTTCTGCAAATCTTAAACTTTCATTTACATACATATCTACATACATCATAAGGTTGCAAAGATACTCTAAGCCCTGCTCTAAGACTGTCACTCCCTGAAGCTAGAAAGGCAGCCTGAGACAACAGAAAGAAAGAGTTGTGAGGGATTTTTTTGCCTATGGAAGCAGCCTAGCTTTGCCTTTTCAAATCAGATACAGGCCTACAACTTTCACAAAGCTTCAGCTCCCCTTTTTATCTCCTGAATTAGAGTATTTAACTGAACGGCCACCAGTACTTGATGAAGTTTCCACTTCCTAAGGGAACTCCACTTGGCTGGCTGAAGGACGGAACTTTAGAACTCACATCAGACATAAAAGGGATGAAAGGACCTACCCCATAGTACTCTGTCAAAGGTGTTACAGAAATATCTCCCACCGCATCAATATTTCATGTCTCCTGGCCTCAGATAGAGGGGAGGTTGCATAGCATCCCCAACAGTGGAAAAAACACTTTTTTTTTTTTTTTWATTAAAACAAACTGAACACTACTTTAACAATCCATTATAAAATCAGGAAGTTTCCCACAATTATTTCCTCAGTTTCCCATCCTTTGCCACTGCCATGAATCATACAGTTCCAGTGTCCTGGTTTTGCTGGGATAGAGTTAATTTTCTTCCTAGTGCTGTGTTTTGGATTTAGTTTGAGAAGAATGTTGATAACACACTGATGTTTTTAGTTGTTGGCTAAGTAGTCTACTAGTCTACTAGGACTTCTCAGCTTCCCATGCTCTGCCAGGTACACAAGAAGCTGGGAGGGAGCATAGCCAGGACAGCTAGCCCAACTGGCCAACGGGGTATTCCATACCATATGACATCATGCTCAGTATATAAATAGGAGGCGTGGTCCAGGAAGTAGCGATCGCTGCTTGGGTATCGCTCAGCAGGTGGTGAGCAATGGCAGTGTGCATCACTCATTTTGTATATTCTATCATTATCATTATTATTATTATTATTTTCCCTTCCTTTTCTGTTTTATTAAACTGTCTTTATCTCAATCCATGAATTTTACTTGGTTTTTTTTTCCCGATTCTCTCCCCCTTCCCACTGAGCCAGGGGGAATGAGCGAGCGGCTGTGTGGTGTTTGGCTGCCTTCCGGGTTAAACCACAACAGTCCCTTTTGGCGCCCAACGTAGGGCATGAAGGGTTGAGATAACGACACATCTGACCTGAGTGGGTTAAAACAGATTTGTTACAAGCATTCATTATATCAGTTTAGTAGTCGCTGGTCACAATGTTGGTTTATTTGCTCTCAGAGTTGTTGGATCCCGGGAACTACAGGCCTGTCAGCCTGACTTCGGTGCTGGGAAAGATTACGGAGCGGTTCATCTTGAGGGTGCTCGCAAGCCATGTGCGGGACAACCAGGGGATCAGGCCCAGCCAGCACAGGTTCATGAAAGGCAGGTCCTGCTTGACCAACCTGATGTCCTTCTACGACCAGGTGACCCACCTAGTGGATGAGGGAAAGGCTGTGGATGTGGTCTACCTGGACTTGAGTAAAGTCTTTGACACTGTCTCCCACAGCATTCTCCTGCAGAAGCTGGCGGCTCATGGCTTAGACAGGTGTACTCTTCGCTGGGTAAAAAACTGGCTGGACGGCCGGGCCCAGAGAGTTGTGGTGAATGGAGCGAAATCCAGTTGGCGGCCGGTCACAAGCGGTGTCCCCCAGGGCTCCGTT
>JAYKAV010001864.1:1181319-1193065 GCA_035582835.1 Phoebastria nigripes | reverse complement strand
GTGCTCACCATGGTGGAGGCAACCACCGGATGGCTGGAAAYATATCCTGTGCCCMATGCCACCGCCCRGAACACTATCCTGGGTCTTGAAAAGCAAGTGCTATGGCGACATGGCACCCCAGAAAGAATTGAGTCAGACAACGGGACTCACTTCCGAAACATCTTCATAGACACCTGGGCCAAAGAGTGGGTATATCACCTGGCACTGAGTGGGTATATCACATCCCCTATCATGCACCAGCCTCCGGGAAAATCGAACCATACAATGGACTGCTGAAAACTACACTGAGAGCAATGGGTGGTGGGACATTCAAGCATTGGGATACACATTTAGCAAGAGCCACCTGGCTAGTCAACACCAGGGAATCTTTCAATCGAGTTGACCCTGCCCAATCAAAACTTTTATGTACTGTAGATGGGGATAAGTCCCTGTAGTGCACATTAAAAATATGCTGGGGAAGACAGTCTGGGTTAGTCCTGCCTCGGGCAAGGGAAAACCCATTCGTGGGATTGCTTTTGCTCAAGGACCTGGGTACACTTGGTGGGTAATGCGAAAGGATGGGAAAGTCTGATGTGTACCTCAAGGGGATTTTATTTTGGGTGAAAATAGCCAATGAACTGAATTGTATGATGTTAATTGCTATATAATATTGYAWATCATYACTTCTRWGGTTGCTRTATGTCATATCAATGGTATTGCAGTAAAAATCACCCAGATTAATGAAGAATGAACTTCGATGAAACTGAGCAAAGTGCAACGATGATAGAACTGGACAAGCGCAGCAATACTGGAACCAGAACTGGCTTCAGGATGCAACAATCCAACACCACACACCATCTCTCCTGCCCTGAAAGACTGTTATGACAGATGGAGCCCGAAAGTCATGGACTAAATGAACTCAATGGATATTTTAGAGGGATGGCCCATAGACTGAGGGAATGATATCTGTGTATATATATCAAAAGGCAGAAAAAGTGGTGGTGATTAATTAGAATGTATTGGAAAATGTGAGACCTAGGCATGACGTAGATGGTATAGAATAAGGGGTGGATACTGTCCTGATTTCGGCTGGGATAGAGTTAATTTTCTTCCTAGTGCTGTGTTTTGGATTTAGTATGAGAAGAATGTTGATAACACACTGATGTTTTTAGTTGTTGCTAAGTAGTCTACTAGTCTACTAGGACTTTTCAGCTTCCCATGCTCTGCCAGGTGCACAAGAAGCTGGGAGGGAGCATAGCCRGGACAGCTAGCCCARCTGGCCAACGGGGTATTCCATACCATATGACATCATGCTCAGTATATAAATAGGAGGCGTGGTCCAGGAAGTAGCGATCGCTGCTTGGGTATCGCTCAGCAGGTGGTGAGCAATTGCATCGTGCATCACTCATTTTGTATATTCTATCATTATTACTATTATTATTATTATCATTATTTTCCCTTCCTTTTCTGTTTTATTAAACTGTCTTTATCTCAATCCATGAATTTTACTTGGTTTTTTTTTCCCCGATTCTCTCCCCCATCCGACTGAGCAGGGGGGAGTGAGTGAGCGGCTGTGTGGTGTTTGGCTGCCTGCTGGGTTAAACCACAACAACCAGTTAAATCCTTCCTTTAGATGTCACATATTGCTCCAAGATTAGCAATTATTTCTGTTCCTGTTTGCTTTATTATAAAGCTTCACAGAGTGCTATGTATACAGGTAATGCTTTTCACTTCAGCTTAGCAGACCAAATACTGAACCTTCAGCTTAGCAGACCAAATACTGAACCTTTTAAAACTATTTACTGACAAACATCACTTCAGTGGCACAGATGATGAGCCAAGTTCCTTATTTTTCCTTTTAGGCTTCTGTGGAAGCAGTTTCTTTACCATGAATACTGGCAACTTTGCTTTGTCTTGTAATTGTAATTGAAATTGTAATTTCTTGTATTGTAATTGAAATACTAAAACATCTCACTTGGTTTCCTCTAAAGCACAAGCAAGTTTTAGTGGTCATAAAAGAGGCAGCAGTGCTGAAAAAAATCTAAGTACACTGTGAAAAGACATCAGGCCAACTTCCTCACACATACCTTAAAACATTATAGGTAACTTTCACTTCCCAACAACAAAAAAATCCACCTTCTTAGAGAGCTGCCAGGTGTCCTGTGGCTGGCAGCACTTCCCCTTCCGTCATTGCTAGAGTTATCTTCTTCAACCTGTAGTACTGCAAGCCTGAATCTTTAATCTTACAGGCTCTGTACACACTCTGCCAGCATACACCACTGAATGCAATTCTCCCAAGTACATTTTGAAAAGATACCTAACACACTGCAATGCAAAAAGATACTACGTGAGTGCAATATCTCCTGCCTCCCTTCTTTTTCATTTTCCACAATGAGTCTCGCACCCCCCTCCCCTGTTTATCAGTATTGGCAGAGAAAGGCAACCATGGTACCAGCTGCCTGCAACTTAATAAAAGTCATTAGGCAAAAGCATGTCCTTCCATTGCTGCAAACAGAATAATCCATCACAGAAATAGAACACTTAAGAAAGCACTGCTTGAAAGGGGAGAAAATTAAGGAAGGGAAGATAAAGAAGCCTATAAAATACAACAGAGGAAAAGTAAAACATTTTTTAAGATGTGTTTTTAAAGTTTACATGGATTTTGCTGTAAAAATGTTCCTCATGTCTAACACAGTCTTGAATTAGCAGTCAATTAGCAAAAAGGCTGGTTTTCTGACTGGCTCAATGTAAGCTACACCATGAGCAAGAGGTGGGACTAGTTGACTTCCTGCAGTTCCTTCCAACCTGAATTATTCAAAGAATCGATGAGAAACATTAAGGGAGTCATAAGATTTGCTGTTGGACGTCTAGAGACCTGGGAGTACAAGACAATCAACATTTCTACAGCGATTTCAAAATGGCTTTGCAGGAGGAAGGGAAGACTAGGCAGTTTTGAGGAAGCTCTTCCAGAAGTCTCACCAGGTTGACAGAAAGACACATATAGCTTGGTAGATAAAGTTGTATCTATCTAGACATGATGCTTAGGAACAACAAATAGGCTTGCAGAATAATAGTTACTTCAAAAATACTTTTTGCCTTCTACTTTTGTTCTATACTTAAAACTGTTTAAGAAAACATTATGTACACTAGTGGTCACATATTTCTGAAGAAAAGAATCAAAGTACGAGAACTTAGCTCAACCCAGTGGTTAAGGAATAATACCAGAGGCACTATAGCCCAGAGCTAAGACTCAGGGGATTTTGAAATTCCACCAAAAGTAATGACATTGGATTGAACTTTTGAGACAGGAAAGGGAACAGAGGTACACATGCCCCTCAAGCCATGAAAACCAGCTGTCAGGAAAGACAGTGGAAATGTGGGTCATGGTTAGTATATTCAAATATGATACAAAATCGTGGTATATAGTTTCTTTGTTCCTTTTTTAAGAGCAGCATTTCTGTGTTTTTATTCAGGAAGACATAAAGGAACAACAGAATCAGCATTACTACTGACTTGTTTGTCTAACTAAAATGATGAGGTTGACTTACTCATCTGTTGCAAACAGATTTATTAATCTAAGGCCAATTCATAAGATAGATTTTTTTTTTTTAAAGTATCTTAAAAGTCCATTTCTTGCTCTTTGCTCCTCTCTGAAGGTGGATAATGAAACTCAGTCAAGTCAGATTAACTTTCATATCATCAGTGTGGCAGTGTTTGGGTTTCAGGCAATAACAATTTTGTCATCCTCTAAAATAAGTTTATCACTATCACAATTTTTTTACAATTCTATGGGCTTTTGTACTTCTTATTTTAAGGAAAACAGCTTCTTTTACAGCACTTACATACAGGCTCATTTTAAAGCTTACATATTCTCTTGGCTTACTTTAAGGATAGATGAAGTTGGCAGCTGTCCACTGAGAGAGTTAGGGGCAGTAAAAAAAATTCACAACTTAAAGTGTTTATTATTCACTAAACACAATTATCACCCACCAGAAAATGGGCAAACTGGCAGGAATGATGACACTAATTCTTTAATAGTCTGCTGGAGATGTAGGAAGCATTCCTGCCTACTCCAGGAAGTAAGCTAAAACCTTTTGGTGCATTCTCTCATTACAAGAAACACTGTCAARAGCTGCAAAAAATTACTGTTAAGACCTCCTAGGAAAAAAGATGGCGTGATGCCTACTGATTCTTACGAATGGGGAAGCACAAATGCTGGCAACAGAACGCACTTTTTGGTATCGTGCAGTTAGATACTGACATAGCTGATAGAAACCCCTGGTATACAGACCCCAAGAACTTGAGAAGTTGTAGATGTATTAGGCCCATTTTTTCCCACGTGTGCACTGAAGTTTTACAGTCTTTAACTATGGGCAAAATCTTCAAAAACATCTCTAGAGTAATGGGTATCATCCCAGACATCTTGAAAAAAAAGTCAAGCAAATTTTTAACATGGAAAAATGAATTTTGAAGGTAGGACTTAAAAGTATTTACACTCATACTTTTGTACTGCATGAATACGGGGAGCAAGTGGACTCAACTTTTCCTCTCTAAATGGGCTCCTACTGACACCCATGCATCTTCCAGGACAACTCAAAATGCTATAGTGTATTTAATACTGCAAAACAACTCAGCTCTCAAGTGCAGCCCTGTAGAGCAAGATGATCACAAACTTTAGCCCTCCCTAAACAGCTACCTTGACTTTTATTTTACCACTTCCAGTGTTCCTTCTCCTCCCATTCACCCTACCACCACCATCACTAAAGAAAAAAATATTTCAGTTTAATTATGAACAACTTTTATGTATCTCTGATAGAGTAACAAATTTTTGATGTAGGAATCACCAAGCTGGTTACTTAGCTCTTTCCCAGTGTTAGTAATATATTCTGCACACTGTTACAGTTCATTTAGACAGCTCAGTATAATTAGCAGAAAGAGAAACTCTCCTACTGTGCCAGACCCATGAAGAGGCTTGGGTCTGGAGTGATCAGTCAGGACCAGTTAGTATTCTAATTCTGTATTTAAACAGACTTCTGTATTTAAACATTTAAACAGTTTTTAAAACAATGAGAAAGAGGAAAAAACGTGATAAATACAATAACATTTTTTTGCAAAAGATAAAAGCTTCCTTATCTAATTACAGAGAGAGCACACGTGGTGACTCTTAGGTTGGAAAGTATCACACAACCTTTAACGCAAGATCCTGTTTCCACTCATTTATACCTCTGCCAAAACCCCCAAATCTGAGGGGTTTTCTATGCTGTCTGCCTCCCTGCACATTGATTTTGTTCAGATTATTACACCATGCTTTGCAATTTGAAATCTAGCACAAGGAGATCACTTGTATAATTTCATTACTACTGGCTGAGCTTCATACATTTCCTGTCATGAATCACTGAGCAACAAGCATTTGTATGACCACTTTGCATCACACAATATGCAATCTAACCAATGAGGTCAATCAACATGTCTATCTTTCAGGTGTCTCAGGATGTTTTAACAAAAGACATGAATTAGGGTCACAGCCACTCAAATGCCCAAAATGAAACATTCTGGCCTGTAAAATAGAAAATTACATTTCTAATTGAGAAGTACCATAGAAGTTGATTCTGAAGTGTCAAAACATTCTTCAGAACAGTGTGTTCCATTAAGGTTTCAAGATGTCAAGTCAAGTCATACTGTAAGGTAAAATATCTGCTTACTGTCTCCTCCAGGAAATGCCTGCACAACAGGTTTAACAACAGCTGCATAGGCAACCTTAATTCTGACATTTCTTAGAGTGCTTCGTTTTTAATTTTATGGTCTTGCACGTTTTCTGTGTGATGCATCTTTGAGCAACTTAACAGTTCAACAGTTAAGATCCAGTACCTCTATTACTACTAGATTTCTAAATACCTATGTTAATTGCTTCATTCATTTTCTTTTAGTGGCACCAAAGTGTTCCGATAAAGATGAAAATTTCACCGTGCTAAACTCGACATAAACATTCCAGGGCAAAGGGGATTGTCATTTTTACTCTCTATTTTGTATAAATCTCAGTACATATTAATAACAAAATCACAAAACAGAGAAAAATATCCAAGAAATTTCAACACTGATCTCCCTCTTTCACTTAACTGATTTTTCCTCTCTCATAGCTTGACATCGGTATGTTTTTTCAACAGCAGTTTCTACCAGTAGAGCACAATTCTGGCTCAGATTGTCAGCCACAGTGCTGGGATCTCAGAGGTCCATAACATGGACCTACATTATCTCTCAAGCTCTGTGTGTCCTGTGTGGTAATCTGGAGAGAATCAAAGTTGCTATGCAAAGCTGCGGAGCACACATTTCCTCCTGCAACATGGGGATGCGTCACTGTCACATAACATGAAATGTGAGGGAACAGAGATCCTGGAGCTGCGTTTAGCCCCATGGCTCAAACGGTGCCCTCTTACAATGCCTAAAGGAAAGAACAATTCCTATAGATGTATTTTTCCACCATCTGTGTCTGCATTTCTGAAGGAATAAACTAAGAAAACTCTGAGACAGTGCATGCTGGAACTACTAGAAAGTGTGAAGAGATTTAGGAAAAACCTTACAATCTAGAGCTGTGGGTGTCATGTTCTGAAAGGGTAAAAATTTCTAAAGAACATACCAGTAAAACACACAAGCAGTCAGAAACCTTTTATACAACCTCTAGCATACTAGGAAACGTCAGCCTTTTCTCCCAGATGAGAACATGGCCACATCACGTTGATCCCTGCATCAATCACTTGGCAAAATTATCGTAATTAACTGTAATTAGGTCAGAAAATGGAAGCAATTTCTCCAAAATCTCTGTTCCAGCTTGGCAGAACACAGCAGCCTTCCTGCCTGCAAGAGACTTGCCTACTGTGAGTTCACAGCCCAGGTGCAAGGGAGTCTCTCACAGAGTCCCCCAAACCTGCCTCTGCTGCTGCCTCAAGGTCCTGGCAGGACTGTCAGTGGGGCAAACACAGTTCCACCAGGGACTGTTTCATCATCCTTGAGCTGGTCATGGTCTACTCAAAAAAAAAAAGGATTTCCTCCAGCCAATGGAAATTTCAAAAAAAGACCCTAGATAACAACAGCCAGGAATAAAACATTCATGGGAATTCATGGGATTCATGGGAATCGGCTGTGTACTAGGCATCCAAAGGAGATTGCACTGATTTTGCCTTTACTCCATACCATTAGGATCCATACCATTTATAACACTTCCCAAGATGCCTGAAAAGGGGCTGTACATGTAAAACCACACACATGAGTGGAAAAAAAAAAAAAAAAACAACAACAAAAAAACCCCTTTCTCCAACCAAGGARGGGTCAAGGCACAAAAATTCCAGAAAGACTCTTACGGAATTCATTACACAGATGTATCACCCTCAAGAATGTTTACATATGACAGTGACTGGCAGTACAAAAAGTACAAAGATTAGATAAAAATGTTGAGTGACGCACACAAAATTTACAAAAGCAAGCTATTCAACACAGCAAGCCCTTGTCTGCCATATTTTCTGGCTTGCATACTATGTCTAAAAGGAAAGGAAATTAACTTTTTTTTATTAATTTCTACTGAAATCAGCAAAAGCTTCCAAAGCGAATTTCAAGACAATAATAGTATCAACAGAAATAAGTCGTTTCTGTGTCTGAAAAATAACAATTCAGTATTATCAAATGTAGCACTCATTTTAGCAACGTCAAGCTCCCCAGATTTTTCTTCTGTTGGCCTTCTTGGAAATTATCACAACATCTTTTACCTAATAAAGCAGTACGAAACAACCACTCTAATGATGGAAATTTTGAGAGATAAGCCATATATTCTATATAGAGAAATTACTATAAAATACAAGAACTCATGGAAGGGGAAGGTGATATTTACTGACAAAGTCTCTAAATAAATTGGGCTTACCCACTAACACTCATTCTGTCATAGATTTCATTCATTTACATGCTCAAGCCTACATTCTCACAAGCACCAAGATAGAATCATAGAATTATAGAATTGTTTAGGTTGGAAAAGACCTTTAAGATCATCAAGTCCAACCATTAACCTAACACTGCCAAGTCCATCACTAAACCATGTCCCTACACACCACATCTACACGTCTTTTAAAATATCTCCAGGGATGGTGACTCCACCACTTCCCTGGGCAGCCTGTTCCAACGCTTGACAACCTCTTCAGTGAAGAAATTTTTCCTAATATCCAATCTAAACCTCCCCTGGCACAACTTGAAGCCATTTCCTCTTGTCCTATCGCTTCTTATTTGGCAGAAGAGACTGACACCCACCTCGCTACAACCTCCTTTCAGGTAGTTGTAGAGAGCGATAAGGTCTCCCCTCAGCCTCCTTTTCTCCAAAACAACCCCAGTTCCCTCAGCCGCTCCTCACAAGACTTGGGCTCTAGACCCTTCACCAGCTTCGTTGCCCTTCTCTGGACACGCTCTAGCACCTCAATGTCCTTCCTGTAGTGAGGGGCCCAAAACTGAACACAGTATTCGAGATGCGGCCTCACCAGTGCCGAGTACAGGGGCACGATCACTTCCCTASTCCTGCTGGCCACACTATTTCTGATACAAGCCAGGATGCCGTTGGCCTTCTTGGCCACCTGGGCACGCTGCCGGCTCATATTCAGCCAGCTGTCGACCAACACCCCCAGGTCCTTTTCAGACAGGCAGCTTTCCAGCCACTCTTCCCCAAGCCTGTAGCATTGCATGGGGTTGTTGTGRCCMAAGTGCAGGACCTGGCACTTAGCCTTGTTGAACCTCATACAGTTGGCCTCGGCCCATCGATCCAGCCTGTCCAGGTCCCTCTGCAGAGCCTTCCTACCCTCAAGCAGATCAACACTCCTGCCCAACTTGGTGTCATCTGCAAACTTACCAAGGGTGTACCCGATCCCCTCGTCCAGATCGTTGATAAAGATATTAAACAGAACTGGCCCCAATACTGAGCCCTGGGGGACACCGCTTGTGACCGGCCACCAGCTGGATTTAACTCCATTCACCACAACTCTTTGGGCCCGGCCGTCCAGCCAGTTTTTTACCCAGCGAAGAATACGCCCATCCAAGCCATGAGCAGCCACTTTCTCCAGGAGAATGCTGTGGGAAACGGTGTCAAAGGCTTTACTCAAGTCTAGGTAGGCAACGTCCACAGCCTTTCCCTCATCCACTAAGCAGATCACCTTGTCATAGAAGGAGAGCAGGTTAGTCAAGCAGGACCTGCCTTTCATAAACCCATGCCGACTGGGCCAGATCGCCTGGTTGTGCTGTACGTGCCACGTGATGGCCCTCAAGATGATCTGCTCCATAACCTTCCCCAGCACCGAAGTCAGACTGACAGGTCTGTAGTTCCCCGGGTCCTCCTTCCGGCCCTTCTTGTAGATGGGCATCACATTTGCTAACCTCCAGTCAACTGGGACCTCCCCGGTTAGCCAGGACTGCTGATAAAGGATTGAAAGCGGCTTGGTGAGCACTTCCGCCAGCTCCCTCAGTACCCTTGGGTGGACCCCACCTGGCCCCATAGACTCGTGTGTGTCTAAGTGGTGTAGCAGGTCGCTAACCATTTCCCCTTGGATTATGGGGGCTTCATTCTGCTCCCTGTCCCTGTCTTCCAGCTCAGGGGGCTGGGTACCCAGAGAACAACTGGTCTTACTATTAAAGACTGAGGCAAAGAAGGCATTAAGTACCTCAGCCTTTTCCTCATCCTTTGTCACTATGTTTCCCTCCGCATCCAATAAAGGATGGAGAGTCTCCTTAGCCCTCCTTTTGTTGCTAATGTATTTATAGAAACATTTTTTATTGTCTTTTACAGCAGTAGCCAGATTAAGTTCTAGTTGGGCTTTGGCCCTTCTAATTTTCTCCCTGCATAACCTTACAACATCCATGTAGTCCTCCTGAGTTGCCTGCCCCTTCTTCCAAATGTCATAAGCTCTCTTTTTTTTTCCCGAGTTCCAGCCAAATTCTCTGTCCAGCCAGGCCAGTCTTCTTCCCCGCCAGCTCGTCTTTCGGCACACGGGGATGGCCAGCCCCTGCGCCTTTAAGATTTCCTTCTTGAAGAATGTCCAGCCTTCCTGGACTTCTTTGCCCTTCAGGACTGCCTCCCAAGGGACTCTGTCAACCAGTCTCCTAAACAGCCCAAAGTCTGCCCTCCGGAAGTCCAAGGTGGCAGTTCTGCTGATCCCCCTCCTTACTTCTCCAAGAATCCAAAACTCTTATCATTTCATGATCGCTATGCCCAAGACGGCCTCCAACCGTCACATCACCCACAAGTCCTTCTCTGTTCACAAACAACAGGTCTAGGCCTTCCCTAGTTGGCTCACTGACCAGCTGTGTCAGGAAGTTATCTTCCACACACTCCAGGAACCTCCTAGACTATTTCCTCTCTGCTGTATTGTATTTCCAGCAGACATCTGGTAAGTTGGATAGATATATGTGCCCAAGTAGTCTGCACAGAGAAGACAAGACATCATAGCTGTCGAGTCTGTACCATGTCTCCGGGGTTCCTCTTCACTGACAAGGCAGCTTTCAGACAAACTCTTTTACATCACTTACGCATCATCACCAGTTATGAGGTGGTTCTCAGTCTTGAAGTCTTGCTAAACTCAATTTCCAAAATTCTTAGACCAGTTGCTACCCACTGTCTGTTTTCTTTCTCACTTGGAATGTATGTCTGTTTTCCTTGTGACCCAACAGGAAGAGGAATGGTATACATAGTATGTCAAAGCCTTTTTCCACCTTCCTTGTGCTAGGATGGAGGGTCTTCTGCTGACAAGCCATCTGTGCGCTGGCTTTATCAAAGCACAGGTCTTTTGGTCTTGAAAACCACATTCCTCAGTTTTACTGCTGAGAATGTTGTCCTGGGAATGGTGTTCTTCATTATCAATACAGGCCATGCGTTTAACTGTTTTGCTTTGTTCGGCTGTTTCTTCTGGTGCTTGCACACACATGCATTTCCACTGATACTGCATTCATAAAATCTTAGTATTTCTTTTACAAATCTCTACTTCTACACCAGCAGTGGTCAAGTGTGTCTCAGGGTGCTGTTATCTATCACTTTCTGGACATGCACTGATACTTATCAGTCTTGACAGATGGATCTGAGGTTTTAACAATCCTAAAATCATCATAAAGGCAGTCTGGCCATGATTTTAAAATAATTTAATCTAAAGTGTATGAAGTTAGTAACCACTTTGCTTTGTCCTCAGATTTCCACTGGGCATAAATACATGTGCAAACTGTTGCTTTTCCCCTTGTCCTGGTTCCGGCTGGGACAGAGTTAACTTTCTTCCCAGTAGCTGAGGAGGGTGTGCTGTGCTTTGGGTTTGGTATAATAGGAGCGTTGATGGCCCATTGATGTTTTGTGTGCTGCTGGGTGGTGCTTGCACCGGGCACTTTTCGGCCTCCCATGCCCTGCCAGGTGCATGGGAAGCTGGCGGGGGGAGCATAGCCGGGGTGGTTGACCCAGCTGGCCAGTGGGGTATTCCATACCATGCAACGTCATGCTCAGTATAAAAACTAGGGGTGTGCGGGGGGGCCCTGGGTCCTGGGCTCTCGTTCGGTTCGGCGGGTGGTGAGCAATTGCATTGTGCATCGCCCGCTTTGTATATTGTTGTTGTTGTTATCACTGTTACTGTTCTACTTTGTTTTATTTCAATTATTAAACTGTTTTTATCTCAACCCGCGAGTTTTCCTACTCGTGCCCTCCCGATTCTCTCCCCCATCCCACCGGAGCGGGGGGGTGAGCGAGCGGCTGCCTGGTGTTTAGGTGCTG